>JAHREE010000287.1:10038461-10185283 GCA_033628505.1 Tringa tobata | reverse complement strand
GGAGAGGGGCGGGCGGCAGAGCGGTACCTGCGGAGACCGAGGTCTCGCCTGGAAAGGAGCGAGGAAAAAGGCGGGAGGGAGGAGAAGGCACCGGCCACCCTCCCCGGCGAGGCAGGACCCGCCGGCGGTGCCCGCTCCAGCCCCAAACGCCACCGCCTCGCCAGAGCCTCCCCGGGAACTTTTGGACCGGAGGGAAGGTCCCCGCAGCAGGAGCCGGGGGGGGACGAGCTGGGAGACCCCGGCCCTGGCCCGGGGAGCGGGGCTGCGGAGCGCGGCGGCTCCCTCCTTCCCGGCTTGGCCTGATTTTTAACCCGTGTGCTTTGCAGCCCGATGTTTTGCTGCAAGGAGTTAACTAGGTGGGATCTAGGAGTCAGGGATGGTAGCTGCTCTCCTATCGCTCGCACCGCCAGCGTACTGCCTCCTTCCATTTTAGTCTGACAGATACATCAGAAACGCTGCTTCAACTCTGGTTTCTGCCACTAAAAAGCCTGAAATTATTCTTGTCATCTTTGCCAAGGGCTAACTCTCCGATTTCCCGGCCATCTATCACCTGTGCCGTTATCCATGGGCCGGCTGTTCACACTGAGGTGATGAACATCTACACCCGCCTAAAAGACAGACAAGGATTTACCAAGAGAATCCAAAAACTGACCCCACGACCGCTCTCTAAAAAGTCTCCGCAAACACGTTAAAAAATTACTCACCATAACAAATGGGAATAGGTCACAAGCGTTTAAAGCCAGAGGCTATATCTGTAAAATGGCCAAAGTCAGTCACACATGGGGTGCTTAATGGGCTATAATCCTGCTCAAATCAGCAGCACCATCAGCAAGCACTTTAGAAGTCACTTATTTTAACTTTATCTCCGTATCAATGTGACATAATACAAATGAGCGTGATCCTGAGTTCCTTAGGACTCCAATTTCAGCAACATCAATCACACCAATCTTCTCTAGCGCGTTCGCACCTCTCCAGGGACGCGGCACAGGGCAGGAAGCCCCGTCTGCTGCATCAGTCTGAGCCACAGCTCATCACTCCCCATCGCCGTGGACCAACAAAGCAGTTGTCCAGCAACAAGAACCACTGGGCCCAGCCCAACAAACCCTTCTGCGAGTAGACCTTCAGTCACACGGGCAACTTCACTGACATAGTCCCAATTCTCCAACAAGAGAAGAAAAGTGAAATACCCGCTCCTGTCCACTGATACTTCCCTTGCTCAAGGGATTCCTGAAGAGGAAAGATTTTCACACCTGGATATTTTTTATACCAACAGAAAAAAAAAAATCGTCATCTTTTCCCCTTTCTCCCAGAAATAATTTCTTAACCGTCAGCCTATGTGGACACTGTCTGTTTGTATCTCATGGAAAAGAATAATTTCACAGGATTTCTTCCAAAATCCTATGGGAAAACAGGCATGAAAATTTTCCTCCATGCTGGCCTGTGTGTCTACAAAATATTGTGGAAAATAGTACTACATGCCTTTCTTTAGCAATCTAAATATTTGGAATAAGATTTTGTTTTTCCTTGAGTGGAGGAATTATTATTAAAAGCTGAAAAAGGGTCAGACTTATTGCCTACAAGTTGAAATCAGTGGGGAGCCTCCCAATAGCTTCAGGAGGGTTTGGATCAGGCCGTAAATTCAGGCATTCTACCCAATGGGCAGAAACCATTTTGAGATCCACTCCAGGAACTAGTGCCTTAACTTTAATAGCCGAAGAGCTGTCTCTGCGAAAGTAATTATTTCCTAATTAATTACCTGGTAAATATCTCCAATATGTGCTTTCAGTTGGCTGATATTTTCCACCTATTGTGATCCCAGATGTAATCCTCAGCTGGATCTTACTGCCTACTTAAAGTGGATTTGAGCTGTGCTTTCTCACTTCTACTACAGATACAAACGCTCCACAGACGGTAGGTACCTTTAATGCCAGGCATCTTCAAATCCAGCAAGAAAACCAGTAATTCTTATTGTGGTGTACAACAAAAACCATTGTGTACAGCAACTCCTATTTTCTGGAGGCCTTATATAGCACCAGCATTTATTCTGTGGAGTCGTGCTCTCCAATATTTTTATTGTAATGTACACCACACATTGTTTGAATATTGTGTGTGACCATTTTGCCCTCAAATTTGGAACTGACATCCAACCAGTCTGAAGAACCAGGCCTGAGCTTTACTAAACAAACACACTCTAATGCAGCATATCACTGGCAAAACATACCACCAACGAACACGGACAAGATTAAGTAGTTAAAAGGGGTACAACATGGAGCTCCAGCCTTGCTAGCAAATGGGCTTGCTACTGAGCCAAAGAGATTTATCTGAACAAACTGGGAGGGGGAAAAAAAAAAAAAAAAGCTTGTAAGATTAAGTATATGCAGGCTTGTGTATTTCATGCTAACACGAGAAAGACTCACAAAGTACAGAAGTACAGGACTGTCAAATGCTGTCTAAAAATGTATTGGCACGAGTTTTGGGTTTGGGATGGCCACATTACTCGCAGACGGTGGCTGCTGGAAGCTGCTCAATTCTTTGAAATGTTAAAAGTAGGCTCAGCCGAGAGAGACAGGCATGCAGCGTGCAGAGGAAGTCAAAGTTGCATGATAAACATAGCAATCACATATTCATACAAATAACAGCTGTAGATGATCTAAACATAGCTTTGGTAGGACAGGAGCACACTTGTAAGGAAATAGTTATTCCAGAAAAATATCACCCTAGAAAGATCAATTTTAAAAGCGTACATCCAAAGTGCCCTTATCTCTTGCTAACGCTTGCTTTTCCTCTTTCCAATTGCAGGAGCCATCCCCTCCCTGGAAGGCCATGAAGAGCACTTGCTTTCTGCCTGGAGCAAGGGGCTCTTGCCAAGCGCCCACCTCTGGCTCCTCTGTTACCACATCATAGTAGGTGCCACAGGTGCCAGCCTTCCTCACTCTTATTGAGTTGCCAAGGATTTCTACATTCCCTGTAGAATCCCCTACATTCCCCTACTTGCTGCTATTACGGCAAGGCTTCCAGCGAGGGCATTTCCCTCACTGGCTTCAACAGACTATTCCTGTGGGCACCTATTTAATTCACCACAGGGGACCCATTCCTTTGATTAAACAGTGTATTAAACAGTGGACACAGATTAAACAGTGGACACAGCATCTTCCCCTCTAAAGGAAATGATACTTCCTCATGACATGAGAGCAGGAAACCTCTGCTGCTCTTCAGAATGGACCAAACCACACCCGCAGTTAAAGTCAAGGATAAACGTTTGCAACCACTAAGTTTTATTACAACAGAGCTCAGCAGAAATACTACTGAACTTATTTAGTAAGTTAATTTTAAGGCTCATTTTACTTATTCAGCGGGACTTACAAATGACTTGTCTCTTGACTTCTTTAGAGACATTAAAAGATCTTTGTCATTTCTTTATGGATAATTATGACATTAAGGCCATGTCATGTTACTGCATTCTGCCATTAAACCATTACTCATATCCTGTGATAGGAATTTACACTAAACGAGAAACTAATGGCACACACTCTGCTTCTCCTTTGAGCAAATGAGAAGACAGACCATGTGCTTCGCAGGCAGTAAGGACACAGAGCTGCTCCCAGTGACCCTGCCGAGACCCGCACCCTGCCAGCCCACCACCAGCACTGGGAGACCAAAGAGAAGGCAACAGGCAGGAGGCACTGGCATCTAGGTGATACTTAGCTCCCATCTGCCTCTGAAAATGGTAAAGACTTCATTTAAAAATACGTGATTGCTTTTAATTCACATTTTCAAATGAGATAAGGGTATGTGGTGCGACTAGAATATGTATTAATGGGTTTTATCTCACTAGCAAGCTATTACACCTACCCTGAGTATGTGTCTTACAGTCTGACGCATTATTTCTTCAGAGGAAAAGCCATTGTTTCTCACCTCATCAATTACTAGAAAAAATGTTTACATGTGCCCATCTATTTTCATACAGCTCAGTTGTCAGTTTTAATTAGGTTCTAATTCTTTCCATCACTAGTAATTCTTATCTATTTATCCACGTGCAGCAAGTGGGAAGTTGTTTTAGAACCCATAAAGTATTCGCTGTTGTAATTAATATTGTGAATGTGTATTTTTCTTTACTGGCTTGCAAATATCCCAGTGGGTTTCCTCCCTGCCTGCGTCGTGTTTCCAGACCTAATGGGATTTATTTGTCACATGTTCTGCCACTGTTTTTTCGTATTTGCTTTCACAAATCTGTTATGCTTGGACAGCTTCAGAAGGAACAATTATAACTAACTTTTCAATGCCATTCTCATCAATGATAAATGTGAATTGCCATATGTCACCTTTATTATGGGTTATTTATACACAGGGAAAACTTACTACTACTTTGAATTACTGATTCTCCTTGAGGGAAAGCTAGTGGTGCTTTGGGATGATTACAAAATGTTTTTCTGTAATCATCAAAATGTTCTACAAAATTGCTGGTTTTAATTTGTTTTTCTTTTTTGCTAGTTGTGGTCTCTTCAAAATAGGAGACTGACAATGGAAATATCTAGATTTTTTTATCTGGCTGTCCACACCCTTGAGTAGCAATCATTCAACTGTCCTCATAGATTTTCATGGCGCTACTGGATGACTTATGAGATGGAAACCTAATCTCTGTATTGTCTTTTCAGACTGGACAAAAGCACGGAATATTTTAAAAGGAAAAGAAAATGCATAGAAGACCACACACATCAGGCCTGATGAGGATGGACAAAGTTTATGCTGACTCTATAGGTAGTTTTCCTCAAATAAGTAAGAAGGTGCTTACTTTTAAACTATGTCTTGAGTAACTGAGCATTTAATTTTTATATTTGTAAAGTTCTACATCCACATTTCAGGGAACTCTGGAAATTGTGACACAGACCTATGGCACAACAATCTGTAAATAAAACAAAATACAGGCAGAGGACACTGGAAATCACCTAAAATAGCATTAGTGCTTTTCTTGTAGAGTAATGCACAAATAAAACTTGGAAGAAAGAAAAGAAACCAGAGAAAGACAAGAGAAGGGACAATAGCCCAGGTGATACTAAATAAGTATCAAGCAGAGATAATGAAAGAACTTGCTGGCAGAAGTAAAGAATACAAATGAGGAGATGGAAAAGGAGAACATTAATTATCATCTACATTTTAAAACCACCAGACTTACTCTACATGACAGTAGCCATAAGAGAAAGTGCAATGAAATCTATGAACTATTTTCAAATGCAGACAAGAGACACTGTTTTCTGGCAGTCTCTGAATGTTCAGCTACATGGATATACGTTTGGAAAAGATGCTCCAGATTTTTTACAGACAGCGAGCGTTTGGTAGTCTTTTTTTTTTAATTCAATAGCTTGTTCTAAGGATAGACCTCTTATTTTATCTCTTCTCAATTATTTTGTCATTTTCTCCCCCTCCCTGTGAGGCACAGAGCTCATAAATTGCACTGTGAAACTAAATGTGCGCTAATGCCAGTGTCAAAATATGGCAGTTGTAAGCAATGGTTAATTAATTTAAAGAAGCATAGAGTTTCAGCTTTGAAAATTCTAAGCATAAAAAGTACCTCCCAGATTCATACGTAAGTGCCTAAACAGGGGTGAAGAGACAATTTCATATGACATTAAAAGTCTGACTGAAAATCAGAGGGTCACAACTTCAAAGCTTATCTGCAGAGGGTCACCTGCCCTTCCCAGTGACCAAATCTTTCTGCTGTGGTAAAGACACCACTAGCACTGTGCAGGCAGAACGCTGGGTGAACAGGGCCCAGTTTTCGTAAGGTGCTTGGACAGTAAGAAGCATAAATTGCTGCCATTCAGATGCACGATGCGCTGGCATTGCTCAGCACTTCCATCCTTGAGCACTCTTTCCTCTGTTTTCTTTAAAGTGTAAACCTTGAAATTCTGGGCTTGGTGGTTTAATCTTGGGTTGGCAGCTACGGAGTGTGTCGGCAGGACAACAAACTAAAGGTTCATACTCATCCTTTCAGCTTTAGAGTGTCCTGCCTCCCATGGAAGGGGGCTAGAACCAAATGATCTTTAAAGTCTCTTCCAACTCTAACCATTCTATGATCTGAAAGTCTGTCTTTACATTTTTGCTAGAAATAAAGTCTTTCAGCTGTGTCGTGCTGCTGATGTTAAGCACGCGAGGACATTGACCCACTGTTTTGTACAGTTTCCTGTCTTATTTTCAGCTGCTGGAGGGAACATTAAAAGCTGATCTCCAGCTCCAAGGAAAATGTAGATATAAAATATAGGGGAAGATTTGCCCTTGTTTTCCACTTTGCAAAGAAAATATCGATGTCCCCCAGATGTAAATACCCCAGGCACCAAATAGAAACAGATGCATTTAGGACTGTGACCAGTGAGAAAGTCACTTTATGTGACCTTTTCACATAAAACAGCTAAAATTAATATTATGAAATTTCCATGACATCGTAGCAGCCTGGAAATGAAGGCAGTTCTATTTCTAAAATCCTCAACATATTAATGTTTTTATAATCACTTGCCCAAAAATATTACTTACCCTATAGCATAAATGGGAAAAGGAAGATTGTAAAAAATTCATTACACTAGTGTAAAAGGTATTCTTCAATAAAAATATTATTTTTCTAAATTACTTATGTTGGCAACAGATATAGCATAAGTGACTCCCTATATCAATTTATGTAAACTTTCTGTGATCTTTTTGTTAAAAATGGGAGTACACCAATTTAAGAAACACAATTGCCAAGAAAAGTTATTAGAAAAGCCATAGAGAAACCAGTTCCTGAAATTATTACTTTCCTAGCTTTTCATGTTCTCTCTCAGAACAACTTCAGATATTAAGGGGATTACTACTCGAAAAATTTACTTAAGGCATTATCCAGTAAGAATATCTCAATGGAAGAAATACAACAAAATCAGTGAGTAAGGAACCCTCGGGCTGAAAATTGGTACCAGATTCTTGGGGACTTATTAGCAATTTCTTTATTTATTTTAGAGGAAAGATCTGATGATTTTCCTTACTCACAAAAATTGCCTAGAATAATTTTTGTAAGTCAGCTGTGATTGCAATATCATAACTAATAAAGTAGACTTGTGGGAAAAATATCCCTTAATCCTAATTTACAAGGTTACAGAGAGTAGGTCCTGCATCCTGCTAGCAAGTCTCCAGAAATACATGCAATCCAGATGTGAAGGATTTTGGCTATAGCTGTACATGACAGCAAAACCCTGCACAAGGAGCCGTGTGGGAATTCGGAGCAAGCTGCTGCGTGCATAAGATCGTGAAGCATAACACTAAAACGTTGCCAGCTCCTGAAGGCAGGGCAGGTATGGTCTTCACAGCAGCACACTCAAACTAGTAACTCTGACCTCTCAGCAAGGCAAACTGGCTCAAATACAGAACTTCCATGGCATGCACGTGTTGCCTCCAGTTCTGGAGTTACCTCTATGTCAGCTACTTTGGGTTCTTCTACATCATTGTGCAGGGGACAAACTGGCATCCAACTTGGACAGAGGCGCCTACATGCAAAATTGTGATCCCGAAAAAAATATTTCTTTTAATTTCTGCGTGGCTCTGTTTTCACCACTGGTGTTCTTTAGCAAGCTTTCTGCTTCTAGACACAAACACAGTTCCCACCATGCTGCTCAACACTAATGGCATTCTTATGCCCAATTGATCCAGAAAATAAGCCTGCCTTACTTATCTCCTCAGGGGAGTTTATTTATTAGGCTTTTCTGGAAGGCTAACAGAACAAACTTTATGGAAAATGTAGGAATGGTTACCACTTTCTTTTAAAACATAAATATAAGAAATGCCTTCACCAGATTTTATGCAATAGTGCAATGATTGGAAGACTCTCTCAGGATAAGGGGGAAAAGGACTCTAATTATTTCTTCTGCATAAAAGAATTTAAATCCACATCTTTCACCTTCCTGGAGAGAACCTATTACTGGGACTCCCCCACTTCCAGCAAGCCATGCTTAGAGATCACTGATCCTAATACATTACTAGACTCAAGTGTGCTGTCCTGTGATTATGTCTTGTTTCTAGGAAATATTACTGAGCTGTATCTGTTCTTCTCACTTACATATTTGTGCAAAATAAGTTTTGCTGTTGAGTGTTATAAATAGTAATATACTTAGATGGGTGCTTAGAAAGTTTAACCTCCCACGCCATCAGCAGAAAGAATTATACTGAAAACAGGTAAATGACCTGTTTAACCCCAGAGCAAGTACTAAGCTTGTCACGTTTTGCCTTCGTGTTGCACAAAGGGTTTCGTCAGTCAGCTGCTGACTTCCAGCTGAGCCTACACTGTCACAGAAGGGCACTCCAAAGGTATTTTTATAGAGCAAAGACTAACCCATGACAGGCAAGATGCAAAAGAACTGGGTCCCAGCACCAGAGCGCAGGCGCAATTATTTTGGAAATTATGTTGGCTTAAGTGCCTACTAGCTACATGGGAAAGACGTATCACCTTGAAGCTTAACTAGAATAAGATGTAGGTACAACATGTTTGGTTGTTTCATTTCTCATGCCTCTCTCCAGAAATAGTTACTTTTTTTCTTTTTTTAAATCTTAACATTTTAGTATGAGAAATTAATTTTATTTTTGACTGAAAGCTAGTTAGAACAAAGGCAGATTTCAGGGTGGCTGACAAACTTTAATCAGCCAGCTCCTCAGTATGTGGCAAATCCTTCAGTGTATGTCAGTCTACTCTTACAAGTCCCAAGCACCCCAAGTGTCTCCTCTAGCTTGTAAGATTGAGTCTGCTTACTGAAAAAAAACAGATTCTGGGTAGGAGATTAGTCCCCCACTATCAATGTTAATCAGAACTGACTCAGCAGGCAGAAGGGCAATAAGGAGATGGCATGAGATTCAAAGGTCCTCTTTAGATTTATGGCAATCCCATAATCTAGCACGCATTAAAGAACTCTAACATAATCCCAGTTCTTCCTGTAGAATTTAGGGTTCATGAGATGGGAAAAGGACAGAGGGAGAAAGACAGAAAACATTCCTGTCTTAGTGATTACGTATTCACTCGGCAGAGGAAGACATGAATTCCTGCTTCAAGGACCGTTTATGCGTTTTAACCAATGACACATTCAATGAAAAAAACAAGTACAGAAACAAATCACATCTGATCACTTCTACAGAAATTTATCACCGATAGTCATCATCAATCTTAGTCAGCAAACACTACACTGACACCACCTCCTTTCACATTCTTTACCACATTTACTTGTTTGGCATGCAAGAAGACAAACCATCAAGGATGCCGCAACACGCAGAAAATTCCTGCTCAGTTCAAACACAGTAATTAACAGAATTAATCAATTTCAACTGAATGAGATCAAAGAAATCTCCCATCACTTGACTGTTTAGAATAACTCAAGGAAGATTAATTTCTATCCCAGTGTTCTCTTGATCCCAATAGGTTGTTGATGACAGAAAAGTAGAAAGAAAGCTTTTCATCATCAATCACTTTCATTATTACTTGAATACCCGCTGTGTACAAGGATCCACACATTCCTCTATTTTTAGACAAGAAAGCAACCTGTCAATAACTGCTGAACCACTGGCCATTCAAAATGACCACTCAGGAAAGAACTTAACACATGATAGCTGATGTGTGGAATATTTAACAGAAAGCTATATATGGAAAAATACAGCTTATATTTAAAGTATCACACCCAGCCATGTTTCTCTTAAAGTAAATAACAATAAAGCTGTATATAACAATTACTGATGAACTAACAGCAATGCATCCTTCAATATACCACTTGCACATTTTAGATATGTATACATCTGTATTGTCTACACATACTGTATTTATACATTAGCTATAAGCTCTAATTATTAATATAATATTAAAAAATATCTTGGTGTATCGTAAGCAGTTTTTAATAATGAAATAAATATCAGATGTTTAATGAACCTGTTTATACACTCCTATAATGCAACACAGATAGAGCTATCACTTAGGCAAACAGACTACTGGCACTGAAAATATGTGACTTTCTGACCTGCAGCATGGGACTCGTTATCTTACCATAAGTGTTCCCCAAGGCCTCTTACTACGGACACACTGATATACAAGATGCTGCAGTAGTAAAGTCTGCAACTTTATGTTCCTTAGACTCATATTCATTTAACGCTGCAGAATGTATAAAGTCAAGCTGAAGGCTGGAGGGTCACCAGTTTGTGAAAGAAATTACATGGTCTAGCTGCCCACAATAACGGAGGGCAAGGGTAGGTGACCTAATCTTTCTTCCGGTCCAGATTCACTTCTCATCAGTTACTGGGCATTGATGGAATCTCACTGACTTAGATTACACCACTGTAAATAAAGTCAGCCAAGCTTTGGTCATCATCTCTAGTGATTTCGCCTCAGCTCTTACACGCTTTGGGCTTAGTCAACACAGTGGTTTAAGCATCACCATGTTCTGCACTGATGCACCTCGCTTGAGTTAAACACAGCAGACACAGACCAAAGTTAGAGCCTGAGTTCCTTATATAAGATATAGGGAAAGTCAGTCACCCACAGGAGAAACTCATAACCATCTTCCAGGGACTGCTATCAACTAGCCACTGGGCAACACTACAGAAAAAGAAGTGTACTAAACCCTGCCAAGGTCTGGGATTTAAGTCTCTCAAGGGAGGATCTGACTGCACTTCAGATTCCAGATGTTGTTTTGGTGGGCTTTTTAAAGTACTTGACAAGGACGGAGTAAGAAGTGGGAACGGAGAGAGAAAAGGGAGAGGACAAAGAGCTAAAAGGCACCACTGTGCAACTCAGTAGGTGAAACACCCACCCAGAAGACATGAGTGGAGACCTGGGCTCACATCTTTCACCTCCCTGTGAATGCTTTAACCAGCAAGCCCTTGGGTGAAGTATTCTTCATCTCCAAATACTTAGCTGTTTATTATTTCAGCAATAAAGCATTCACTATTGGCACCCATGTCCTAACAGGCCAAAACTGAACACTTTTATTCCGTTTTTACACATACCTTATTCAGGCAAATTCCCATCGACTTCAAAGGAAACCTAAATACTCACAGGCACTCAGTTCTCACATCAGCTATGGCTGTGTCTATATTTCTGGTCCCATGCATGCCTCGGCACGCCCCGGGGTCCTGCTCCACAGAGCGTTCAGACCAACGCCCGGCTGCAACGTGCCACGGCTCATGCTCAGGCTCTGGGCTTGAGCTTTCCTTGGCATGGGAACCAGGTCTGAGAGGTGCAGGGACAGGAATGGTGCATGCCCGGGTCTTGCCCCAGTACAGCAGTGGTATTCAGCCTGCATCTGCTTCTGAGCCCAGGGAAACGAGGACACCCACACACCGTGACACAGAAGCAGCCTACCTGCTTAAGGAGGTTCCAAGGGCGTTCAGCAGAGCACAGCTCTCAGAAAACACTAACTGCAGGAAAGCACAAAAGGCAAACACTAAAAAAAAAAAAAAAGGATACCTGAAAAAAAGTGTGTGGAGCTTGGTTGTGGGTACAGTGGAACTATGACAGAAACCCACTTACCCATCATATTCAAAATCAGCCTATGAACCAAGCCAAAACACAGTCACCCATTAATTTAGAATGGAGGACATGCCAGTTACTCAAAGTGGCTTATTCCTTTAGTCCTTGCCATAAATTTTCTCTCTAGTACAGACTGCTAAGTCTAGCTAGGCAAGATGTGTATATTGGCCTCATTAAAATAGCAAATATCTATTAAACATTGTGAAGTGCTCTTTATTTCATTAATTCTTTGAGGTGGAAAAGTGCTGTTATGTCCACTTTTATCAAAGGGACCTAGAAAATAGTGGCTTGACAGCATTACATAGGGAGTTCCCTGTGGACAAGAAATTTTTAACAGGTTGCAGTTTAGCTCTGTGTGTACTCAATTGTAAATGTGTACAGAGAGAACTGGGCCATTTTTCTCCTTTGTAGTGGACATTTTGTTTCTAAAATGTCCAAAACATATAATGGATATCATTATCATGGACAGAGTTTCTTTAATCACATATGTGTGTTTAGCAACTTCTGAACTTTGTTCTACATTTTCCTTAGTGTTCTCTTAAAATTGTAACAACTATTATAATTATTTCTTTTCTTTGTGAAATTTGCCTTATAATTTTTTTCTTTGCTGTTTGTGTTTTAATTTTGGGGTTTCTCTAATCTGTTTTTCTTTCTCCCTCCAAGTGCTTCTGGCCTTCTAGCTTATACATTCTCCCCGTGAGATAAAGTACCACACACATTTCCAACTTCTGTTTCCCTCGATAATAAGTAAAATTCTATGTTTTCAAGAGACTGCTTTGCAATTACATTTAGTTTGTATACAGCTATTACAGAACTGAGATTGTCACTGCACCACCTGGGCTTTTTTGTTTGTATTCAAATTGACTTAAGGTTTTTATATTGACATGTGTATCAATATCCAATTTATAAGCAACAATAATTCCGTTCATATTCAAGGGGGTATTTCAGTCATCTGAAACAGCTCTCTGAGCAATTTCCACAGAATAATCTTCTTCATTGTGCAGAATACTTATACTTAATTTCCTTTTAGGTACAGCTTCCCACAGATAGTTTTGTTTCTTGCTAAAATAGTAGCTCTTTCAAAGGCCAGGCATTTAGTTCCCCATTTTTTCCTTCAGGTGTAAACTTTCACATTATTTCTTGCAAATTCACTCCACATGAGAATTGAACTGTTGAAAGTGTTTGTTTTTTTTTTACTTTGTCAATCCATTTTTTAAAATAAGACTTGTTTGTCAGCCCAATCTACTGTGCCATCACCTCTTTTCTTTCTAAAACTTGCATTCTCGTCCAAGAGTGTCTGCAGCCTGGCAAACTAACACAGCTGCTTCTAAATATAAGTCAGACTCTCATACCATGTTTTGCTCTTAGTTTTGGTGTCTTTACTGCAATCTGATCTCAAAATTAGGATCCCATAAACAGGGAAAATTTTAAGTAAATTTCTCTTTTGGGTATTTCACATGCAATTAATCCTCTCAGAATTTCATTCTTTCAAAAAGCGTGACTCCCTCAACTTTTTTTTAGCACAAACTGGCAATTAGACTGCTCTCTTTAATTGTAGGTTATTAAATAATATCCACTGCCTCTGGCCTGAGGTTACTGGAAAAAATAGTAGCTAGCTATTGCCTACCTTTCTCTTTAGAAACTTTTCTTTTTGAAGAGACAAAATTCTCCTTTAGTCCCTCTGCCTGATGCTTTTCTTGAGAACTGCAGATGCAGTAGCTAAAGTCCTTAGCTGCTATTCCACATCCTTCATCTCTTGCATTTTCTTCTACCTTTCCAACACTGAATGCATGTTTCTTTTTCTGTCTCTTCTTCAGATACCATACAGTGCTCTTGGTGGTAAGTAATGCAAGTGTCCAGGTTGGATCTTGTAACTGTGATGAATCCTTCTAACTGTAACAGGTAAACTGACAAATACATGTCAGGTAACACTGGAGCCCAGTATGGAGGGAGGCTGATGCTTCTCCTACCTCTTGCTGTTGATCTGTTCTGGTTCGAAGCAATACATTGCACACAGAAAGTTACACGTCTGCCCAAGACTATTCAGGGTCCAATTATCCTTAAACCCTTGCTTCAGAGTCTAAAATAAGCTTCGCGGCTTTAGGAAGCAGATTTTTATGAGCAGTAGGTCTCCTATAAGTGAATGGAGAGAGTTAGCACTTTCTGAAAGGAACCCGAAGTGCCCAGCTCCTGAGCAGAAAGCCACCAAACATCGCACGTTTGGGGTACTGTTTCTTTCAGACCCACCCACAAACAGCATTACCCACGTGGAGACCAGTGCATTCTGATTCCTGATCCTGGTGTTATCACTGCATGAATACACATAATAAGCTGGGCACTTCTAGTCTGTTTTAATCAAATTTATTAGAAGTCCTGTTAAATCTGCCATCTTGATTATAATGACTATTTTTGCTCATATCAAAAATAATGGCCTGCAAGTGCCATCTGAGTGCTGCATGCCAATCCATGGGCCCCAGTGAAATATCAGTGGGAAAAGTGCACTTAGTTCTTTTCATTGATGCTCCACAAAAATTAACCCAAAGAGGAGCAAAAAAGAATTCTAGATGGATTTTGTCAGAGGAAACTGGAAGAGCTCAACTTACTTTTATTCTGGTAAAATGATGGCTGAGAAGACATCTGATTGCTGTGTGTAGATCAATCCAAAGGACTTTTTTGAGCCAACAGACCACGCTGGCACAAAACCAAAACCATTCTTGTGAATAAATTTTGGCTGGAAATCACAAAAAGCATGAGAAGAGCCAGCCTGTGGAACAAACTCTCAATAGGAAGGATGAGAACAAAAACCTAACATTGTAAAATAGAGGCTGGTCAATTTATAATAAAGGTTTATCTGACATGCTGCCTGCAAAAACAGGAGTTTGGTCTAAGAGGCTCAGCAGAGAGATGGTCAATCATCCTGACCCCATAAGCCACATTTCCCAGTCTTCACAGAGCCACATAGACTTCAGAGAGCTGTAGAGAGAGTGGATAGCTCAGCAAGTCCCAGATCTTTTACTGTTCTCTTGGGGATTTGGGCTGGATGGCCTCTACATCCCAGACAAATTCATGCCCATTGGCTCATGTCCCCCACCAGCCTCCAAACCAATGCAGCCCACTGCCACATGATCGCTGTAACCCCAGTGTGAGAGTTCATTTGGCATGCAGCTCCTGAGACCTTGATCCCAAAACCTTTCAGTCACATGCACTAAGATGTAACATTCTTCCCACACACAGCCCTCAGGTACCAGACTGCCCCTTCTCCAAACTAAAGAGAAGGAAAATCATCTGGAGCAATGTCTTTTAGAGTAAGATTTTTTTTTAGGAACTTGTTCTCTGATCTCCTCTATTTTTAGCAACAGTAGCACTAAGAACCATAGGGAAAATCAAACATTTCTATGCTAAGTTATCATCATCAGGGTGAAACACTGTACTGATAACTTGAGAAGATTTGAGATTTAAGAGGCAATAACGGTGTCCTGGACTGCATGTTCTACCAAAGCTAAAACACTTGCACCAAGTAAGTGCCAAAGCTAAGGATATGGGCCATTTATTAATAGAAGATGAAGCTATTGCTGAGTTAAGAAGTAGCCTCAAGTTACTAATATAATTAAAAATTGTGATTAAATATTAAGATGAATGAAAAAATTTAAATTGTGAGCTGTCAAAATGCCAAGTAAATAATTTAAAGACAGATTTAAAAGCAGTGGGAACACCCTTTTTCTGCTTTTACTACTTCTTCATATTACTAACCCCTTTTTACCCTTTCTAATATAATCCTCACATCCTTCCCTGATATTTGCACAGGTTAGCAAGGTTATGTTCCCCTACAATATACTTCTGTTTATAATACGTGTTCGGAAATTTCAGAAGAGGTTGTGCTTGTTCCCATGTGAAATAGAAAAAATGTCATAGTGAACAGGAGGACAACCCTTTCTGGGGCCATCACAAGGAACAAAATATGTGTTTGCAGATAGAGCTAGGAAAATGAATCAGAAGAGTGGGCATGGGTATGTTTTTTTTTTCAGTATTTTTCCATCTCCATTTTCTCTGCTGCTAAGAGTTATTCTTCTTACTTTGGGTAAATAAAACCCTTTCCTTGTTTCCTCTAAAGAGTGTAAGAGGCTGATATGACTTATTTGCTGCTAAGCAGGATCTAAGAAGCCAGGCAATCGCTGAGGCTACATTAAGAAGGCAGCGTGTCCACTGACCGCACAGGTAGTCAGAAGCTGGATCTTCCTACACATGTGAATGCCATCTTCCACATACTGTGAGACCAAAAACTTTGTAAAACTTTGTAAAAGTTTGGGGGGTTGTTTTCGTTTTGGGTTTTTTTTTTCTTTTTCTTTTTTTTTTTTTTTTGTTAAGAACTAAGTAAAAGACCCTCAACATATCCCATAAAAGCACCTAGACTGTAGGTCAGGACCCTCACCTGGAATACGGAAGAGTCAAGAGACAGCATTAGTCTGCTTGATTCAGCACCTTAATTATCCTGGCAATATCAAGTAGTTGCATTGTTGTGACCGTGGTGGTGCTGAAATGCAGGTTCCCATGGGAAGTTTCAGTTAGACTAGTGCTTTCTTATGAGAAAAAGTTTTTTTCTTGAAGAACTGGCTTCTGTCATCAAAGACATTTTATTACACCTCAAAAAAATTTCAATACCAATACATGGTAGCAAAGAATAGCAATACAGCCTTGTCCCTGCTATGCCAGATATGCATTCCTGCTGTCTAGTTCTGTCTACCACCAACCTGGATGAAGGCATTAGTCTTTCATGAGTGTCGTGCATCCTCATTACAATATGCTAACTCTGCAGTGATGTAAAGAGACACCCATAGCTAAAGTACAGGGTATAATTACATCCATGCACAAAAGCCACGCATGGCTAAGGCACTACGCAGTGTTGAATAATGTCAGTAAAAGCAAAGTTCCCACCCCATCATTTTTCCCATAGATTGTGGGAAACAGAGCTCTAATACACACATTAATGTAAGTTTAAAAAGAAAAGTGCACAGGGCCCAATGGATCAGTGAATACATTTTTGAGAAGCCAACACAGAGGTTCCCAGATAAATGACTACCTGCTTGGAACATTCCCAAAGGATGGTTGGGAGTTCAGTAGAGAAGACAATAGACTTTCCTCATTCTTAACTCTGAGGACTGCCAACCTGTGCCAGGCATGACCCTGTGCTTAAGAGCTGATGATTTTCTGTCTAGAGATCCATCATACAGGCTGCCTTACAGCACACTCTCAAGTCAAAGAGCTAGAGGCATCCACAGTCCTGACATCACTGTCCTGTTACAGTCCTGTCTCCCCATAGCTTTACATATACTTGATTTTTTGTGAAGAGGCTGTTCTGCACCCACAGCTAAAAACAGGATTTTTGCAGGTTTTGTTATAGCTTACTAGAAATCCCAAATACTTTTGCAAAGCCTGTTGACAAATGGGTTTCCTGGATATAGCTGCATTTTTATTTCCTGTCATCATCATTTTTCAGATGCATTTTTAAAGAATACCAGAAGTGTACCATTGCTACCAATGCCTTGTTCATTAAATTAATCCTTTCTTACCCTTGGTAAAAAGGCACAGGTTATATATCAGCTTTTTTGAGATTTTTCAATATCAGGTTGCATTTATGTAGCAAGAGAACAAAGACTCTTGTAGCAACTCTAAGTAGCTAAAGAAAAGATTCCCAGAACACTTGCTATACGGGCAAATGGCAACACAGTTCACGGGCAGCACCCAGGCAACAATGAAGAAAAACTGCCTAGTTATCTGCAGTGAAACATTGGTTTCACTGAGTTTCGTTATTGATTTCAATGGAATTTTGCACTTAATTTTACTTGTGTGTCATACACTTCGGTGAAGGCAAGAATTCTGTCCCACCTTGAAGAGGACAAGTACTGTTACTTTCTGCTTTGGTTCACAGGCTGGGAGCTGGCTGTTCTTCGGTAAGTCCCAGAACTGCCATAAAACCATTGCTGTCACATTATGTGGGAACTGCCACGGTCTCAAAAAGGACTGAACTCCAAGCAGCACATACAAAGAACAAGGGAAGCTGTGGTGCACAGCATCTCCTGAGCGTCTTGCCTCTCTGTGTTTGCTGACAGTATGAAGACAGATGATTGTGGCCCAGAAGACAGATGACAAAGTGTACCTCATATTCTGAAATACCAACTACAGTGGGGCTGAGCTGCATCAGCAGAGCACTTCATGCGGACCTTCTCTGCCATTTTCTTGCAACCGTTCTGTTCATAGGAAATTGCATTCCAGAGGTCATCAAATCCAAGCAGCAGTGACTCATACATTAATAGGATTTTACTTTCAGTCTCCTACAGTTTGTTCTTTACATGAGTTTTCCAAATTAAAGCAAAAGTATGATGACTCCTATAATTTTTCATCATGATATTTCTGCATATACATCAGCAGCAGGGGCTACACATCTTTCCATGTCAGTCCCAGACCAGATTATTTCTAGAACTGTGGTTTTTTTATACTCTTCTTGACTAATGGTTTTCAAAATTCCTTAAAATAATCACACTAACATTTGAAAGTAGTCAATGTCTCATCTGAAGCACTACAACATTCTAAAAAAGGCCTCGAGAAAACTTTAGAAAGCTTTTCCTAGATTAATTGGAAGTGGATATTGTTTCAGTATTTGATTTGGTTCTTTGCAATAGCCAAGGTTATACTGGAGGTAGCACACCTTTAAAAAAAAAGTATATAATACAAGTTCATTCTGATTTTCAAAATGTTGCACTTACCTGCAGTGTTTGATTTCTTTCTGCCTGGACTTCTCTGGGAGCAAATGCTTATTTGTGTGAGAGATCAGACTACGAACACCAGACTCAACCAGCAATACGTGCACATTACAGATGGACCCTGCTGATCTGCTTCCCTTTCTACAGGAGAGATGAACAGAAGTAGTTTGGGCAGCATTGGTACTGTAATAGTCAAATACAACCTCTTATTTGAACATGTAACCAGGTGTTCAAGGCCCTGTGTTCTCCATGTGAGAAGAACAGTAGGGCTGAAGGCAGATCTCTTCATATGTGTTGGTTAGCATGTATAGCCAGCAGCTGCCATGGCCTCATTAATTTATACCATAAGAGTACTCCAAAAAGGGGGCAGAGATTCAATTCTCGAGCTGTTGAGTCTGCACAACCTCAAGCCCTGTGTTTATAGATGGGGATACGGTCTGAGCTCTTGTCTTTCAGGGGACAAAGATCACCTGCACAACCACTGGTACAGCCTCTGTATCCCTCCCACCACTTCCGGTATGGTGGTAATAACTGTCCTCATCGACTAAGGAATGGGGGCAGAAAAAGCCTTTCAAGGGAACCTGCAACAACCTTTTCAGAGTCCTTTGAAAGAAAAGTTACAAGTCTGAGAAAACAGAGCATGGTGTCAGCCCTGTCTTTGGCATTCTGCTAACTCTTCTGCGTGCACATAAGTGCACACAACACACTAAGTTGTTTTGTGAGCAAATATAAAGCAAATGGTAGGTGGGAAAACTGAAAGATCTATTTGAGGTAATAATGGCAATATTTACAAGATAAAATCATTATGTAGGCATGTCTCCCACTGAGGAGTTCTTGTTTTGTACACGCATTTTTGTGAAGAGTGGGGAAAAAAATGAAAGAGGTATTACATGCAGCAGAGAAAATCCAAACAAATGACCTTACCTCAACTAAACAAGAACCCAGCACACATCTAAAGCCAAGTCAATGGGAATTGTGCCTTATTCATCAGTGCTATAGTCCCAGGCGCCCTTAATGATAATGTTCTTTCTTTTATAAATCATACTGCAATCCATAAGTTGTTTATCTCTGGTCCTATAATGTGGTTTCTATTAAAATTTAAGTTATGTGGTTTTATCAGTTTGCAAGAGATTTGACCTTTCACTTGCCTTTCTCTATTACCTACCAACACATTTTTAGACAGTGATACATTTCTGGTTTGGAACATGATGAAAATGAAAACAGAACAACAAAACAGCAGGCATTTCTCAGCGGCATAAAGGATAATAAAACTGGAGATTCCGTGATTACTGTGCAACTCGATGAGTTTTCAAATGAACAGTTCAGCAACCACCACTCTATCATTTAAGTGACTCTTAAGAAATATTTTTTTTCTGGTATTAACAGACACTCAGTTTATAATGTGATACAGCATATATTACTCCAAATCTTTGAAGGAGAGAACGAGTCAAAATCATTTTTCTCCTAAATTAACTATGCATAACATTTTTAGTAGAAAATATGAAATTGAAATAATTTTTTTCAGCCCTGATGCAAGGTTTGGTCCATGTTAATTACAGAAATAAGCAACATATTTTGGCTTAGAACACAGAGTTGGCAGGGTTTCTTCTATTTGTCAATCAATTCTGAATGGATTATAATGCTTGTATAGAATCCCACGGATTTTATATATGGAGACTTATATACTTATCAGGGAGCAGGAAAAAGTGAGGTTATAAGCTCCCTTAAGTTGCTTTCTAGCTGATCTATTAGTGTCCAAGATACTGTTCCAGCACAACAGCTCTAAAACTACTAAGTCGTTTTGTGGAAAAACAATTTATTCTTCTCTGTGCTTCTCTTTCTACCACATACCATCAATAAACAGCATTATATTGTAATCTTAATCCTGATCCTAAAGTAAATAAAATAGTTTCCTAATTAAGTTTATGTATTTTGACTCAC
This sequence comes from Tringa tobata, assembly GCA_033628505.1. Taxonomy (NCBI): domain Eukaryota; kingdom Metazoa; phylum Chordata; class Aves; order Charadriiformes; family Scolopacidae; genus Tringa; species Tringa tobata. The sequence goes on along the minus strand of JAHREE010000287.1, from coordinate 10,165,063 downwards.
TTGATTTCGCCATCAAGCTTTTAAATGTGACTGTTCTAACTTGTAAAGAGTCTGAGACTAAGACACACACAAAAAAATCCAGATCAAAAGAGATTTTAGGACATATTTGGGGGGTTTAAATTCGTTTATATGCAGAATCAAAATTAAAAAGAAGTGACAGCTTTTTTGTTACATGTAACCAGCAACAGGCATTCTTCATCTAACATGGGTCAGGTTAGTATTGAAATACTAATATGGGAAATACTGCTCTCCCTGTACATTGTCTGAAGTTAGACACTTTAGGCAATACTAGCAATCTTTAATTTGACCCAAAAATCAAACTGTTGGTTTTTTATGACTATCATTTTAGTGCTGTACATTTAATTTCAAGGAATCACAATTCTTTTCTCTATTAATTCCAAGAACAACCATTCTGCAGAAATGAAAACAACCTTTCATTTTTAATGAAATTTTTAATATATTTCAGATACTTTTTTTCATTCAGAGAAAAAGTGATGTTCATGCATCTATAAATGTATTAAATAATTTGTTTAAAATCAAACCAGTATCTTTAAAATATCCCCCTTTTTATCCAAAACAGGCAGAGAACATGAACCAGCCTCACATGCAGGCACCTCTCCTATTCAGTCCTTCCTGCAGCAGAGTTTTAGAAGCCCCTACGCAGGCAAAGCACTTCTGGAATGCAGTTTCTTGTCTGCTGGAAGTAGACTTGCAAGGTAGACTTTTGACATTGCTGCTTGCTTGTAAATCCATTTCATAAGCCAGAATCAAAGCTGTGGCTCCAAAGCTAAAACTAGAAAGATGCCTAAAAGTACTCCATTGAGCACATAGTCCTACAAAAGGACTATTCATCCAGGGAAAGAGTGAAGCTCTGCAGTCTGAGCTTCAATTTAAGAAAGAGGCACTCCATCTAGCTCAATATTTACTATGCACCCTAGATAGAGGAGAAAATGCCTTCCTATTAACTTAAGCATTAGTTAAACCATTTTAGATATTATGGAGCACAGAAATGATGTTGTCTTTCTTTTTGAAAACATCCTGATTCTTTTTCTACTTTTTTGAACTAGAACTTTGCCAAATTTGATGCTTCAAGCTCACTAGTTGGCAACTCAGTGTTTTTGCTGTTTCATGTGGGTTCAGGCATCCCGAGTTTTGTTTTTAATTTCATATTTTTCTGAAATAAATGTAGTTGTTAAAATGGATTATAGGCTGGCAAAGGAATTTTGTTTTTATGCCTAAGAGCATGTCTTTATGGATCTGAGAGTGCAGATTCTTGCAGAATGTGTGTGAAGCATATTTAAGAGAGCAATTTTTTAAATCTTTCTTAATGTTTCATAACATAGAACACGACTCTTTTTTATAAAAAAACAAAACAAAACAAAAAATGTGAATTGCTTAGTTAAGTGTCCCTGCAATGCAATGGATTTATTTCAAGAATTAAAAGACATAGTCTTCCATTTGGAGAACTGATTTTACTAAAGTTTAAGAAAGTAAAAACCGTACAGCTGATGCTGCTCTGTAAATTATCAGCATTTCAGCAAAAGGATTAAAGTAACCATCCAGAACTCAATCTGTCACAACTGTCTCTTATTTTACCGAACTGGGGTTTCTTTAGTCTAAGCGCAGAAAGGACTTCAATTCTTTGAAGCATACAGGGATGGAAAGCTGCAGAGCCCTACTGAGGTCAGTTTGATCTAGTTTGATAGAGGTGAGAGTTAAAAAGCTCTCTGCAGAAAGCTCTATTGCCAGGGACCCTGTTTCTGACAACAGGACCTCTCTTGCCTGTATTAGTACTTGGTTCTTCTCTCTTCTTCCCCAGCCCATACAGGCTGAGCACTAAATGCCACAGCCTCTTCGCTGATGGCTGTCAGCCACTCAGCTTCCCTTGGTCCCACCACAAGAACCCCTTGCTTTGACACTGTATCCTTGCAAAGCTGCAGAGCAGCATTTTATCTGTGACAGTTATAGTAATTTACAGAGAACATAGCATCTACTTAATCCACTAAGTGCTAGTCATGCTATTTCAAAGACTAAACGGTGACCAAAGAAAGCTGATCTCTGTTTCCTTCCAAAACACTAGGAACAGAAGCTGAACATTGAAGACAGGCTAACGTGCTGCAACTTTCGTCGCTGATTTTCATTTAGGAGAGTGCTATTGCAGCAATGCTTCAGGAGGTCAGAACTCAAAAGTCATGGCTCTTTTTAGTCAGTGCTTATTCAGAAAAATCACACTGGACCCTTTTGCCCAAACATTTTGGATTGTTTGTATCGACAGGAACCAGAACCTGCCCAAACTTTATGGGTTTGATAAGTCAAAGTGCACAGACAGAGCAGTTAAGAAAGGAATTTTTTAGATCCTGGCCTAGACTCCTGCAGATGTGAAAGAGGAGGTAGAAAAAAACCCCACAGCACGCTTGTGCTAGACCGCTGTGGAATCCTAGACTACAGTATAACATATTTCACTGTTAACCTGCATTTTATCTTTACAGAAAATACTGCACGAATAAAATCATCCCCCTCCCAGTCCATTCTGACTTCCCTTTAGAAAGATGTCCTCTCTTTGAGTAACTCAAAAATCATGGATGGACAAGTCTACGCATTTACTGCAATGTTTCATGTAGTAAGTATTGTCTCAAAACACAAAATTGGTAAAAAGTGGTCATGACTACTTTAAATCACGCATTTTTTTCCTCTCCTCCAGTCAAAAATGAAGACGGATGTGATAAATAAAACAGTGGAAGGAGGCCAAAAAGGTATTTGTCTTCATGTTATTTTGTGGTTTACCGCATCATACTGAAGATCTCAGCATTATATCATGTTGAATGTTATATGAATTTGCCTGCCAGCATAGAGTGGTTCCTTTCTTTTCCAGAAGTATATGTAGGAAGTAAATCCTCTCTTTTAATTACAAATTAATTAAGATGGGAAGTGGTTATACATACAAGAAAATTAAACTACCATCTATTTTATCTATGTCAATGAATCGCATTAAAATAAAAGTATGAGAAATCTACTTAATCTCAACATGATGCCTCTCATCTTCTCAAACATGCTTTTTCAGTACTGCTTATCTTTTTTACTTCATACTTTAAAGGTATTAGGAATTAATTTCCATCTATTTTTTTGCTCTATCTTTTTCAAACCCTGTTTCATTATCTTCTCCCAGACAACTTTCAGCTTTCCCCTATTTCTGCACTTAATATACTTCCAAATTCAAAATCTTGACCACAGTAGAATTTTCACCAAGGGCCAGGAGAAACAGAAAGCGTACATACTAAGCATACATAAATTTAAATAATCCCTGCAAACTAAGTCCTTACAGCTGTAGCGGGTTTACAAATGCCTGGCTATATTTATTGATGCAGCTCCTGAACCAACCTAGAAAACTAGAAAGTTTGAAGACCAACGGAATAATGGAACAGAAGCTGCAAGAATAAAATGTCATCCATTTAGCTGGAGCATGATCTATTATGTACCAAAAATATTTGCAAGGTGAACAGTTAGTCAAATAATGAGTGCCAGTTATGGGACTGCCTTCTACTTTTTCTCCTCTGCTTTCAAACACAATACCTATTTCTAAGGAATTTAGAAATACCAGAAATATTTATTCTTTTCCATCCTCTTAACAGACTTTCACCTCAGCTTCTCAGCATCCTCAGAGAAACAAGTTGAAGTGCTGTTTGTGGTATTAGGCTGTTTATGATTTTTCCTTATTTTTGCTGTTAGTTCACCTTTCTCATTTTAGATTATGGCTTTTCTGGCAAAACCTGTCTTGCAAATAGTGAAACAGCATCAATAACCCTAAAGATGTACAGATTAAATGTCTATTAGACACAGCCTTCAAGGCAAATCTTGATCTTGTGGGCTTGATTGCATTATGTTTTGGTTTTCATATGAAAAGGGGGGTTGTGCTACACTCACCGTTACTATTTATCTCCACCTTACTCTTATCTGTGGTGCACCAACTCTCTTTTGAGATGTACTCTAATGTATCCTTCAGATTTAATGCCACGGACAGACACAGAAAAGGATTGTGTCCTATTAATCCAAGTCTCTGTATGAAACTTCCATTTCAGAGAGCACAGAGTTGCTACTTCCTTCCCTTTTCTTTTGAAAAGTACTTTTTTTTTTTTTTAAATTTTAACTTGGTGTAATTTCACCCAATAGAGAGCAAATGACTGAAGTTATATTCACACATTCTATAAAATGCAGATTGCATAATATAGCATGATGGCTCTGTTCCATTATGCTTCATTACTAGGTTGAAAATTACTGACACTGTACATTTTCCTCTTTAGTATTCTATCATTTTAAATTATGACTGCACTGTAGGTTACCCTATGTAGTAAATAATCTAAAAATGTTTCCTGCCTGGCACTCTACTAACAATGAGCAACACCTTCCTTCCCAGGTGGTCCTGCAGCCTTACTTAAATTCTAGTTAAGTAATTACATTCTGCCTGCCTGAGGTCTCCTTTAGACTTTGCAAATGTATTCTTCATTTGTCATGAGTTTGTAGTGGTGCTGCAGGCTGTGGAACAGCTCCACTTGGGTGCTACAGCACTCTTGGTATCTCAGTATAACTTACTTCAGCTGTTTTCCATAGTCTTTAGAATCATGGGATAAAAATTGATGAAAAATAACTTGGTGGTGGTGATGGTGGTGTTTGTTTTCAGTATTTAAAAATAAATGGCTGAGTTCATCAGCATCCTAAAGATTCCTAAGGAGTCTTCCTAAGTACTCATTCTTCAGCTTTAATGCTAATGGTTGACAGGTTATCTAAAGCCTCTGACATTGCTTTAGAAAGCAATGTTAAACTAATTCTAGTGAAAAGTACGTAATCACTGATAGTCTGAGAGAGCAGAGAAGGAAAGTAAGTAAAACAAGGAGAAGTCACCATAGGCTGGGCTTTTTAATCAGTAATTCCAGCCTGAACATTCATGTCCATGATACACACCTTAAAACAGTAAAGAGGAGCATAAGATAAAGGATTCAATTAATTAAAAAAAAAAAAAAGTGGTAATTCAATAAAAAGGGTTAAGTATTTTGGAAGGCATCATTTCAGCATAATTAAACATTCAAAACAAAGATAAATTCTAGTTCACTTTTAGAAATATCGAACAGTAGACAGTGACCCAAAGGAGACACAGAACTCTGCAAACAACAGAAGTCTATCAAAGAACAGTTTCATTACGTGGCACTAAAGGTTCCATTAGGAAGGTCACAAGTTGTCTATCCCCAATCCAACGCAATTACTCAAAGCGATGTTTACCCTTATGCTTAGTGAGGGCCACAGACAACCAAGCAGGAGAAAACTCCTGCTCACAAACAAAAACCACTCATGCATCACATTGGAAGGAAGCAGACATTTCTGAAGTTGTTTGTTGTGGTTTTTTTGGGGAAAAAAAAAAAAAAAAGAGGACAAAAAACCCAAACCCAACCAAACCCACAAAAAATACACAAGAGCAAAGGAAATATTGTAAACCCAGAACAGCTCCTTTTGCAGTGGCTCATCTCTAATTCAGAAACCTACTGTGCAAGTCCCTAGTCCCATAGAGATCTGCAAATAGACTTTCCCCTTTCATGAGGTCTAAGCACTAGAGATTTCTCTCTCAATTTCAGCTAGGATTTTCCTTAGGGCCTGAGAAAACTTCCCAGTCAAAACTTACATACCAGCTGATAATTCCCAAATTAAAACACAAGGACTTCCAATATCTGACTACAGTAGGGACTACTCACACTAATATGTTTAAGTGAAAGCATGTTTTAAGGGTTTGGTTTTTTTAATAAAGATCAATCTACTCAACAGTTTCTTCATCTCCGAGCTCCAAATTAATCATCACATTGTTATAAGTCAATAAATATGCACAGTATTTAAGTGATATTTGTGATTAGATCAACGTTAATATCTCCAACTTCCCAAATAAGCATTCTCAAATAGCGTACTGAATAACTGATGCAATTTGCCTAGGCTATGCCATTCAGATACAGCAAATCTTTAGTACATACATAAGTGTTGTGTCTAAACAGACCTCACTACAAAATCAAGTTTTCAAAAGAAAGGCCATGAACTAAAATAGGACACCTTTATTTGGAATGGATAGGTATGTCATTGAGAGATTTTCCCCAATTTAATTTTAAACAATCTAATTCTACATTCTAGTTCACCATCTCAAGTTATGGAAACTGCTTAAAAACTGTAAAGTTCAACTAAACTAAGTATTTTTCTATAGTAGTGGTACTTACAGTAAAAATTATGTCTTGCTTGTGGGTTCCTCATTTGGTGATGTAATATTCAGAAGTCACCATGCTTTTGTTCTAAGATAAAGCATTTCCTATATCACTGTCTTTAAGGAGTCTTCTGAACAAGTCATTTCGTCATAACATATTCTCTTCCGAAGTACAGGTATGTTCTCTCTCTGTATTTCCTGTCCAAAATACTCAATGTACACATAAAAGTAAACTAGTGAGTTACTAATTATGATAGATAGCATTTATATCATGTTTTACATTTTCTTAGTACTTTACAAAGGGCAGCTAATTAAACAGCTTAGGAAGCGCTTAGAAACATGAACCAAAATTACCCAGAGTCCCTTAAAAGATTGAATAATTGTATCTCAAATGTTCCAGAAGGTTTTAAAAGACCACAGCTTCTTTACTATAAATGAATAGATGAAAATCAGTGTTCCCATTAATTCTTCCTTTCTTAAGCATCATTCACATGAAACATGCATATGCAGCACGCAGTCTAATTGCCGCTGAAAGATCCCCAGTATGTTTTAGAGAGTCAGGTGTGCCTCAGAGCATACAATTTGCTCCATTGTTTAAAGGAGAGAGACTTATATTGCTACAATTTCTGTTTTAATTTATGAGTTTCCTAAGTAGCAGTGACAAAACAGGCTTTTAAGCATCTTTTCTCAACTGTATCAATAGTTATTGATTAGGACAAGGGAGAAAGAAAAAATATAATCTTTACAAGATTTGATTTTATTTTCCATAATTTTTTTTCAGAAATGTAATTCTTCATGTTTCCCCATCCACTCTTCCTCCCCATGGGCTGCAGTATTATGATTATCCCAATTATAAATTTTGAAAAAGGGCTGATTTACTTAGTTTCCTACCTTCAGTTGCACACAGATTTGCCAAATTCAGATGTCAGTAATTTGAGGCATACTGCTTATATTTTTATTGAATCCCTTAAAAAAATAAAAAATCATATCACACAGGAATCTTACACAGGAAAAATAGTCTGTGAGTCATAATATTTGTGAAAATGTAATTGGCACAACTACTAAGAAAGTAGACAAAAATAATATGGTGATATGGCAGTCATGTAACCTTAGTCTTAAATTTATGATATATCATTTTAAATATTTGAAGATATGGGGAGGGACTAGAGAATGAATATAACTATCTCTCTCTCTCTTAAACATTCTGTAATTCACTTGTAAATATAACCATCCACCAAAAAAGGACTATCATCTTCACTAAAAGAACGTCTGGCTTGACCCTTGGGTCTTTAACTTCTAGCCAAGAGTTACGCATCTTTGATTTCCAATCCACTATTTATAATCCCAGTTCTTTTACAGCCCAATAGATTAATTCCTTTAGACAAAAAGAAAACAATCTGGAAAAAAACATTTTTGAAGGCAGTGACAGAGAACTTATTCCCACTCTTACTTGATTAAAAAGGAACCTTTTCTCTTGAATTTCACAGGCTGGTAATCTGGTTCCAGACTCTGGAAACAAACCTTAATATGGAGACGTGCCATATGTGAGTCCCTGTGATAGATACTTCAATAGTTTTACATACCTACCTTCCACAACTTTCCATCAGGAAGTCTAAAATAGTTAATATTTTGCTTAAAGCCCTGATGTCTGAAGTCAGGCAAATATTTTAGAACACCACTTTTTTTTTTCTTTGGTATCTTGGTCTTTTGTTTGCAGTGAAGAACTAGAAATATGAATTGACAAAGACCAAATAAAATAATATCATAGTAGTATTTTTTTAACTTTAAAACTTCATACTTACCAGAAATCTGATACCTATGATGATGTAGATGCAAATTAAAGGAAAATCTGCCTTGCAGTAAGATTTAGCTATGTATTATTTGTTCATAAGTCACCGGCACAAGGAGTTCTTTAAATTAGAGAATGTTTTTTATTTTTGTGCATTTTAAGTACAAGATCCCAGCCACTCTGTAAGCAACTGCTTGCAGTAACAGTTCTGACAGACAATGTTCCTCTGCTCTCAATTAATTTGAAGTGATACAGATCTTTTGATCCAGCTTCCCGTCTCTCTGTGAAAACAAACATGTAAGTGCTGCCACCTAAGAAACAACAAAAATCAATCCCACAGAAAACCAAGCCCCAGGAATTTTAGGCCAAAAATAAGTAAGAAGTTCTTAGAACTATAAAAAGCATCAAAAATGGTCAAAGCAGACCTGACACCATGAGCTGAAAGCGTAAATTATGAAGAAAGATTTTTCACATAGCATGCGCTTCTGCTCTAGTTCTGTTAAGATTTCTTGCCTTTTTTCTATAAGCAGAAACATTTTGCTGGTGTGCACATCTACAAAAATGCTTTCAGATGATCAATTCTCTTTATTTAGGCCATTTTTGATTATTTGGTTATTACACAAGCACACAAATTGCCTGTTCTCATTTCCCACTTCTGTAAGTTGTGTAATTCATTTCTGTGAGCAATTACCACAACTCACTGTAAATCTAGTATGCCTGCACTTGGGTACTGACAATAATTAGGAATGTATGAAATGGATTCACTTAATATGAGTCAGTTAATGAAGATCTTCAAGTGCAAATCCAGAGCGAGGGAAGAGTCAGACTCTATGAATCAGAGACTAATTAATACATTTTCTTGGAATTCCTAGAGGAATGGGAACTCTGCTGGGTTGTCCTCTGAGAATTAGAGCAGATCAAATTATGTTTTCTTTGATAAAATAATGCAAATCTCATTTGTAATCCAAGATTATGCAGCCATAACTGATATCATGTCTCACAATCTTCGATCTGTAGTCATTTGAATTTCCTAGAAACTTAAAAAATATCACAGCTAGTAGATCTTAAAATAATTTCCATTTTGTCCTCACTCTTTATTTCCTTCCTTTCTTTTCCCTACCATCTTCTCTTTAACCCTGTCCCCAAAATTTTTCAGGACCTCTTTAGTCTCTCTTTAGAATACACTTATATAGTATGGCCCAGAAGATCTTTATATCAAATAGGGCAATTTTAGATTAAAAAAAAAAAAAAGTAGTAATAAATTCCATAAGTCTATCTGCTTTATTAAATTATTTGGGCACATATTTTTGCTAAATTCCATATTTTGACCATTTATTTGCAGTTTTTTTCCTGTGTTGATTGCAATTTGCAGTTGTGAATATATTCCCCAAAAATGTCTCAATTATTCATTTAAACAGCGTTCAAGAACACTCCTAAACCCTCAAAATGGCTTTACCTTTTGCTCCCTTTCAATTAAAAACTCCATTCATCAATTCCAAGTTTCTCTTTTTGATGAAATTTTTTAATGTGAAAACACAGTCAATTTCGAATGGTGTACCAAAACCACAACATCTCTCACTCACATGCAATGCATATGCATAGTAATGTATGGTTTTGAGCATAGTAGCAATATATGCCTAACCTTGGAATAGAGCCCAAAAAGATTTTCCCAAACATACCAGAGAAAGTTTTACTGTGCTATACTAGCTGATAGAAGACAACACAAGAAATAATTCAAAGTTTCAAATGCCTTTTCAGTGTTCTACCATCAGACATAACCTGTTGTTATTTTGCAACAAATAAAACAAATTACTCCAATTGAATTTCTCTGAAGAAGGTCATAAAAGACTTTCCTGTTTACGAAGTTCAACAAGGTTCAGACCCCTGTCTCACACCTAAACTATGGAAAGCTACCAAAAAAAGACGAGCAGGAAACGCTTGTCCCTTTTCACATCACAGGACAATTAGCAACAGTTAGTTACTATAAATGCTAGGCTAAAGACATTCTTTTACTTCCTCATCTGGAGTAACTGGCCTCAGTTCCCAGTATGTGAGAAAACAGGCCACCTCCAAACATGGTCCAGGTCCAAAGCCAGTGCCCAGGGACAAAGGTGCCCTGCAGGCAGGGGCAGTTGCCCTTGCAGGCTTCGAGCTCAGGACCCACAAGCCCGTGGTGAAGTTACTCACACAAAGTTACATCCCATGAGTGCTTTTAATCCATTTCAGAAGGAAAAAAAAAAACAATAATCAATCCTCAAACATCTTCCTAGAGCCTCTCTCGCTTGCACCTGAAGGTCTGTCCTTTTCCTGCTTCAGCACAAAGTCAAGCAGATGAGTTTCAAGCATTGCTGGAGTTGATTTCAACTAAACTGTCTGTCTGTTCTGAAACAGTGAATCAGCTTTTAGTACATTGTTGTTTGCTACCTCATCTTCTACTATCAGTTCTCATGTCAGATACAATTCCTGAAAATAGTCCTATAGGTAGGCTGTTAACCATGAAATGTAGAGCCAAATTTAGCATTTTAGCATGCAAGCCCTAAATGAACTTGAATAAATAAACTAGTAGTGCACTCTTTGAATCTGTGGCTGCCTTTATTTAAACACCCAATGTCTTCCTTATTTAGATAAACACATCAACTTCCTTGCCCTGTTAAGCTGTAACTTTCCTGAAAGTTTAATATGTTATATATTCATACCAGATATCCCTATTGATAGGGATAAAGAAAAAGCGCACAACTGAGAGAGTGACATCATTATGTCATTAGCAAACTATTCAAAGTAAGTATTTTTCATATAAAATCTTATAGATTGATTCCACTCCTTTTGAAATCAATGGCAAAACAGCACTTTGGACATACAACTTTTAAGAATTAGAAATACAATCTATTTTTCCAAATAAAAATTTGTTTCCTTTCAGAGACATATGAATCCCATCTGACCAATTCTCTGTATTCTTTACAGGTCCAATAATGCCTCTCAATTCAACGCCATATCATTTTACTCTGGTAACATTGTCTCTACACTCTTCTACTGACTTGGGCAAAATAAGGTACTTTAACTGTGCCAGAACTGGAAGAATTAGGGATAAAATTGGTCCTACTCTATACTTCAGCCACTGAATTAGACATCAATTACAGAAAATTCATGCAATGCCTACAAAATGCTGATCAACTGATACTGCTGGAAGGTAAAAGTTTGAATGCATGTACCTTCAACAGCATCACAGGCACGATCGTACTAGCGGCACCACTAATTTCAGGTATAATTAGACTATTTGAGCTATTCTTTCATCTAAGAAAAGGGAAAAAAAAAAAAGATCCATGGGAATTGAATTGTGGATTTTAGACACAAAATTATATTTTTAAAGATGCAGACAACTATGTGTATGTGCTGGCATGAAAATATTGTTACACAATAGGAACATCATACTACATTTACACACAACCACAGTTGCAGTGAGAGTAAAAGGTGATGAACTCAAAACTGAAGAGAAAATATTTTTCAGTCAGTGTGACAAGAATTTACAAGATCAAAATGAGTTTAGGCATTTACGTGACTATTTTTTTACATAAAAGAATATCCAGAATTATGTACTTGTTATAAAAGTTACACAAGAAATTAAGAAATTTGTAGTAATTCTTAATACAATTTCCCTTTGCTAGTATTTAAGATGAGGACTCATAAAAAGTGTGAAAAAGACACAGGACTCAGGAATAATATGAAGAAATAGCACAAGAATGCAGCAACAGAGTCAGAAGAAGTAAAATGAGTTTTAAATGCAATGATTGTAAAAAAAAAACAGCAACAAAGAAAAGGTGCTATTAATACTTCAAAAATAAGTAAAAACAGAGGAAAGTACAGATGCATTACTTCACAAGGGGCAAAGCAAACAACAGATGGATCAGAGAAGGTTGAAGCCTAAGGTAATAAGGTAGACTATGCAATTAACATAGTTTCCATTTTAACACAGTCTTACTCACCTTGCTAAGCTGGAGTTCCCCCCAAAAATAAGACACTCCACATCTCCATGGAAAATCTACATAATTGTGAGGTAACTATATTGGCAGGCACAAAGTTGGTGTCAAAATAACCTTTATGCTATGACCATAAAAGGGTCTGGGAAGGAAAAATGAACCATGACGGCCATTTTACAGGGAATAGCGTGGGTTACAGATGTATTTGGGTTTTATGGGAAAGGATAGGAGTATGACAACAACTTGTGTATCTAAGAAAAGCACTCTCATCTTGAATGATACTGCATCAGTCTTAGAAATGGCATTTTAGCCAACAGTTAGGGGAAGGAATGAGTGTTCACGAAAACAGCTGCCAATTTGGAGGAGAGAATGGAGCATGAAAAGGGAGAAATTTGGGACACCAACAATCCCATTCTGTCCTGTTTTAGTTTGGCGCAGCGGCTTTCAGCTATTTACTGCATTCATTTTTTCTTATAAGATCATCCTCCAAAGAACACAGAAACAGCCTTTCCTTAAGCAGCTGATCCCTTCATACATGCTTGCAAACTGCCAGCTCCAGCCCTGCCAAGGACGGATTTTAAGAGCTGGATTCTGTTCCTCCTGGATGAACAGAATCAGATGGATGCTGTCTGCAGCTAGACCTGCAGTAACTTGCTGTGCCCAACAGGTCTGTAGAGACAGGATTAATTTGAAGACTGTGAGACTGTATCACTGGAAAGAGACAGCATAACTCAATATTCCTAGCATGAAAATGGAGTTATTTACTGTCACTTTTCAGAAAATTACTAGAACTTTTTTTCAATTATGCAAGATCACACTTGAGTTTTAGAAAATATGAGTGCTTTTGTATACTTGAGGCAGATGGATAGCTGCTGCGTCTTAGAAAAACACAGGACTGCATGTCAGAAAACCAGTATCTCATAAGTTAATATTTAAATATTTATATATCAAATAGGTGACACCAGACACATGTTTTTCACATTAGATTAAGCTGTTTTGCTTGACGATAGGAAAGTGACATTAGGAAATGATAATGAGCCTTTTTGAGGAGTCTGACTGCCCTCCCAGTAGCATCTCTGGAGCAAGACTGGCTTCGTAAATTGCTCGCATCTCCACCACCCACTCAGTATTTCTGCCATAAGGCTCAAATCTGCACAGGTATCATAGAGAGGTGAAAAATTTTACCGAGGAAACTCCAACATATAAATAGGTTGAACCAAGAGCTAGTCTAATAGTTACATTTCACTTTTGGTGCTGTGCTGGGCAGTGCATTCCAGATGGTGGGGATGCTATGAACATCTCTAACTGCCTTCATCTGAAGCTCCATAGTCCTTTGGAGACTTTTCAAAGTCTTCAAAAGTATTTTCAAAAAGTAACAGCATTTAGAAAATCCAGGCTTGCAAGTTGCTTATTATTAAATATAACTATTATATTAACAGACAGCCATTACAGATGTACCTCAGCATTTCTAATGATTTCATAACCATGAGGAACAAAATTATTTCTGTTTCCCAGGGAGTACCTATGACAGATTTAATGGTGTGAAAAATAAATAATAACTGGGCTGGTAAGTCCATACAAGAATTCTGTATCCATGAAAACTATAATGTTCTTCATTGCACTTAAACATTGGGCATTATATATTTTCAGACTATAATACAAAATGTAACATAATCTTTGTCCAGAAGGCAAAAGGAGTAAAGAGAAATAATTCCAGTCACTTCTGTACAAAGTATAGGAGAACCTGCTTAAATCTGTACTCAAACAGATTGTCAAAACGACAAGGTACTTCAAGTTTCTTTGAACTGTATTGTTCTTCCATGGACTTACAGACAACTGAGCTCTTACGGATATTTGGGGTTTAAAAATAAATTGTTGAAAGCATGGATTTCCTGCTACAATGAAGCAGGAGATGCTGCTGACTTGAGGAAGATGAGCACTTACTCTTCTGCAATTCACCAGGTGAGGGAAGAGTCATACCAAAAATAGATCCTGCTCCTGCTTCCTCCTGTCATGTTAGTTCCACAGTCAAGAAAAGGTCTTACAAGGATACAGAGGTGTTCTCTTACTCCTGTACCACATACACATATAATGGATGGCCAGTAACAATTAGACTGGGTGGGAAGGAAGAAATAAAGGCAATGATGAATGCAAGAGAGGACTCTGTCTTTACTACATGGAGTGCAGCAACTTGGAAAAACAAGCTGAAGGCTGGGCGGAAAAGCTGCAGANACATGGAGTCCAGCAACTTGGAAAAACAAGCTGAAGGCTGGGCGGAAAAGCTGCAGAAGCTTTCCTGCCTTTTGTCTAACCCAGAGCCTTTATGAGCTAAGATGGTTGCAATTGTCCCAGGGAGGGTTGGGGAATATGTCGAGAGGGCAATGTAAGTAACCAAACTCAACTCAGATATTCCTACCACCACCTGTTATCAGGAAAGGGGCAGTTAACCCAGTTCGAGCCTTAGCCTCAACCACTAACTTTTGCAACAGAAATAAATATTATTTCCCATGTTGCTGGAAAGTTTTGCAGCAGGTCTGTCAAACCACAAGTAGCAAAGAAAAAAAAATGGTCTCCGACTTCTTTTAGCCTACACCTTCCTCCTGACATGGAAATTAAATCTATCTGACCTTCCCTCTCGTCAGCTTGTCATTTTACGTGTTGTTCCTGCATTTCATCCAAGTGTTGCCAGATTACCAAAACAAAACCCCAAATCATCAGACATAATCCTAAATCCACTTGAAGGCACTAAATGTAACAATGTCATAAATTGGTACCTATTACATTACATTAAAAATCCAAGCACCTAAAAGCATGAAAATGAATAATTAAGATCAATCTGCTGCCCACAATATAGCCACATTACGCCTATTTCATCATAATGCCATTTACTGTCACACTTTGATTGTTTTTAAAACGTATAATTTTGTTTTCTTGATGTCAGTAGCTAAATGTGTTCACTGAAAAGAGTGGGATCTGGATGAAAGGTACATAAAAACAGGAAAAAAAAAAGAAAAAAAAAAGAAACATTACTCAGCTTTTAGAAATAGGTTGTATTGAATATTGCTCCTTGGCTTTTACTGATGTCTAATGGGGAAAGACAGGCATAAGGTACATTAACTTGAACCCATAATGCAATGGATGTCTAACAGAACCAGAAAAAGTAAGCCCAAAATACAAAGAACATCAAAAGCAGGATGCTTATTTAGTCCAGAGGTAGGACTGCTATGGAACAGCTGCTCCAGCAAAAACTTGCAAATAAAATGACCATCCCCACCACTAAATCACAGCATTTCCCACCACATTTCTATTGTATTGAAGCAGTTGTCATGTTTTTAGGAAGGGTGAGTGAATCATCTGTTATTATTTTAATCCAGGTCACCCAAAGTAGAAAACTTACCCTGGTGTCTTTAATGTAAGGAAGTTTTATTTCAACCAGACCAACCTGAAGTTTTTGCATAAAACCTATATAAAAGAGTTTGCATAAGCATTCATACAAATATTTACAATTCAACAACATCAGTCATCCTTGCATTCGCTTTCTTTAAACTGACAAGAGACATTTCATAGAGCTGAATGTGAAAACACATTTCAAAACTGCGTTCGCAAGTCTGAATTTAACATTCTCACATGTAGGATTTCAGACCTAATCTGAAACCACACTCTTTTCCAAGTCCATGGAAACTGTGGCATTCACTTTACCCTTGTTAGAATGTCACCCATGTATCAATTTAACTCAGAGACTGAAACATCAGGGCTGAAGTTTGCAGGTTTGCCCTTGCACAGCATTTTTTATTTGTTTCTGTTTAAGCAGAACCCTTTGCAGAACTGAATGCCTGGTCATGTTATTGGAACCATCATCCTGAAGGGATTCAGACACAGCTTCGAAAGGATTCAGGTAGTATGTGGATAAATACATGAGGGAGCTGAAACCTGAAGATGGATTTCACTAGCTGAAAGAGAATAGATCAAATTGAATTATTCATCCAGCTCCAAGCATTGATTAAATCCATAGCTGGTGGCTGAGGGCTCAAGCTAGCACAGATTTACAGCTGAATAAAATTTACTACCAGAAATAGTTCCATCAGTAGTGTTTGCAGAACAGGCTGCAGTTTCCCCTTCTCTCATTTTTGAGATACACTAAGTTAATATCTCATTATCTTGCCTATGGAAGGAAGAGAGAGGACTTATATTTTTCTAACCTGCATTTCAAAGACAATAGATTCATCTTTGCTTTTACAAAAAAAGAATTCTCTACAAAATTGTCTTCTTTTTTTTTTGTAATAACAGAAGTACATAAATTCAGGAAATATTTAGACTTATTTTTTTTAAGAAAAATGTAAGTGAACAATCAACAAGTATGGATAGTTTGCTTAAATTCTTGAAGCTGTGATAGGAGCAGTTAGAACTTACTTTCTGCCTCTAAGTTTGCCACATTTGAATAGTTGCTACTTGCAATTGCGAAGTATTAGCTCATGGCCATTGTAGGAAGCAAGATATCTGACTTGATCAGACAATAGTCTAATGTGATTCAGAAAGTCATATGTCCCTATTTCCTCTAAAAACCACAGAAATATAAATGTTACAGACCTGATAGTAGACCTGATAAAATCAGGCTACTTTCATGGTCTATTTCTAATGCACAAGGCAGACTGCTACTGGTGCATCAAGCATAACTCAATCATATCAAATGGCTCTTGAAAGGTACAGCTTGTTGTTTATGTTATGCCTATGAAGAGTTTTGTTAAGAGAAGCCAAGTACTGATGAAATGTCATGGCTTTGCAGGCTCCCTTTTTCTCTGATGACTATTTCTTCTGAAGTCTAGTTTGTCAAACTGGAGCAGTAAGAGGCAGCAGAATGCCCTGCAAAGTGCTAGGATTTCTGCACCAGCAGAGTATATGCATATATGTAATTCAGATTGAAATAACATTTGGCGTGCCACACACTTTTCCTGTGTTGTTGAGGGCACAAAATAAAACAACAGTAGGCATATTTGTTTTGCTTCTTTCAACACAGAAAATAGAAAATGTCAGACTTGACTTGTGCATAGAGCTTTCCAAAGGATAAGATTCTCTAGGTCAGTTCTCCTCCTATTTACATTTGTTTTTCTATTGGCAGGATTATATTTGCTTGAATGGAATCACTCTTGATTTACTCAAGTGTGAGAACAAAAAAATCTGATTCCTCTGTCTGTTCTAAATCAGCATTACTGTGATTCTCGCAATTCTTTCAACACTTTTATGATTTTTCAAAAAATATCCTGGCCTTCCAAAAATTGGACTTCTTTAATCAGTTTTATCTTGGTCAAGTTCCAAGCTTCATGTAATTTGTGTTCCTAATATTACCTCATTTCAAAATAAGGCTTTGTACATTTTTTTCAGTTCATAACCTTCCTTAATATAATCGCTATAATTGTACTTTAGCAAGAGTACTTGAATGGTTGAGAAAAATATCATATGAAATCTATGATAAAGTAGGGACTGAGCAATTATATGCTGGAAGGGGGAAAAAAAACACCAGCAACTGCACATTATAAAGGTTGCAAAGTGCCTTGATAAGCTGAATGTGGCTCTCTGGTTGATGAACAGCAGAAGATGTGTGTAAAAGAGTGTGGGTGCCTTGAGCATGTTTCTGCCTTCAGTGAAGTCAGAGAAAAGGGAAAACAAAGTGCTTTACAGAAACCCACTCTCTTTGCTGGGCTGATAAGCATACAAAATAAATAATACACATTAAACATAAGTAAGTGAAACGCGGAGAGTGTATATCCATATATATAATATGTTTCAGCATATTCATCCACATTAATCTCCTGTGCTATTTCTGTGGAGCTATTTAACACAGGACAAATGTGGCTCACTGTTAATTTGTATTCTGATCTGAACCAAATGAGCAACAATAGCTGTATGAAAACCTAGGATTGAGATCCAGTCCCTTAATCACTTGTGGAGAAGTGGCACAGCTTCAGGTGAAAAAATACCCAACCACCCTGCCAAAAGTGAGCAGGGAGATTACAAGTAGCAGAAAACATGTAGTCCCAATAACAGAAGACATGGACAATGTCATGCGCTCCTCCTGCAGCTACACAGTCTGTGCAGAGGCAAGTACTCCACCTATTTCCTAGACTCCATGGGACAACCAGGCGTTAAGCCCACACAACTTCTTCAGCTTTCTCAAATGTGATAAAAGCCTTAACCATAAGAATTCATCAGGAAAAGAGAGTTGCGAGAATCCGCAGAACACAAACAAGAATTGCAGTAAAACACTCCTCTCTCTTTGTAATATTGTACACACCAGAGCCCGCACTGCAAAGCGCTCCCAAAGAGCATCAGAATCTGCCGTTTCTACTAGAGTACCTCAGTCTTTGCAACTGGTGTTTTTTAAGGGCTACATGGCAAATACGAATACAAACTTTGCCCACTATAAGAATGAGATGTGAAAAACAATAGCATCGATGAACAAGTTTTTAAGGTTTATGGAAATAAAATGTTACAGAATTTTTGAGGGGGGATATGTGCTTTTGTTTGTTTGTTTTGGGAATAAGTAACATCAGATGATGGATACTGGAACTCTATTTTTTTAAATTTACCCACTGATTTCTTACCTACATTCTGCTGTGTTTCACAAAAATCCCATGTCAATATCATTCATCTGTAGTGGGCTACATTTTACCCACTGCTAAAGCAACAAGTACCCCAGTTCTCTCTCCTTCATTAATTCCTAGAAGGAATTCTAATTTTCAGCAACACACAGTTGTTTTGTATAGTTACAACTTATGGGTCATAAATAATTACATGTTGCATCAATGGTAAAACTCTACCGACTGGAAAACAAGGTACCAATACTGAGTTCCCTGGAGAAAAATCCACATTTGTGTTGGTAAAGAAATAATCAAGTCCAGTGTCTGTAGCTAGGGCAGTACTACTCCTTGCTACTGTATCACACAGAAATTCCTACTAAATCATTCCTGTAGCTTAAAACTTGAACCCTATGGTGACTCAAGGAAACTAAGGATAAAATTTTGATGTCTGTTACGTGTCAGCAATGGAAGACCCATTCCTACCAGCTTTTTGATCAATAACTTTCCTCTTCTGTGTCCTTCTGAAATTATAAATAAATCTCTGTGAAAAAAAATACATTGTATGCTGGTTCTATTAGATTTTACTATTTGCAAAGTTCTATATTGAATTCATTTCTTTTTAGCCCAAGTTGTTTCAGTGTTTAATTGTGATCTGATTCAGATATCCCATAACCTAAAAGTAGCTGCTTTTATCAATGCATGGTCATTAAGAAGCATTGCACCAAAATAAACAGTTAACATGCTTTCAGTTGCATCCCGCCTTAAAACTCAAGAGCCCAAGCAACTTCTAGACCATCACAATTTAGTGGATAACTCTTGTTCTCCTGCACTCTCCACTCCTTGTTTCCCTTCATAAGACCTTGCAGATGTTCCCACAGAAAGTCATCTTAAAACAAGTCAATTGTCAGCTGGGAACTTATACCTGGAACGTGGCCCTTTTGTGCATGGGTAGAGTTTGGGGAGATCAGCACAGTGTAGTGCAGCCCTGTAATCTAAAAAGCTCTTCCATTTGCAATGAGATCAAAGGTATCTTGGCTTTGGCATTTAGAAATCTGGATGCCGATTAAAATTCTGGAATACTCTGACAACAGCTGCTTTAAACAGAAGTTGCCAGATGGTAATATTTGTGTGGGTACCACGTCGTCTGGCAGGGAACAAGCTAATGATGCACAAAATGCTTTGATGCACAGTCTTCAAGCAGTAAACTTAAAAGTGATATGAGGCTTCATACAAAGACTCACCTACCCTACTTTGCAATTATGTGTGATACAAATAATTTTCACCAGCATAAGTGTACGGGTAAGGAGACACAAAGTTATTTGCCACATAAGTGTTGTTGGGATTAAAATGAGTATCATCCCTCAAAATGACTAATATTTGTGAACTTCTGCGTAAATTTGCAGAAAGCTATAGATCATATTTTAGATATATTGCAGTTAGGATAGTGGGCGTTTAGAATATAAAAATCCAGCATTCATATGGAGATCAGAGCACAGGCCTCCTTCAGTCATATTTTGGAAGTGGAGCACAACGACAGTCTAAAACCCAAAATCCAACTAAGCCTGTCAAGTTTAAGGAAAACCAATGGAAAACTCTGGAAATACTATCCATATGGGTATATCCTCAACACAAACAAGACTAGAACTGTTCCCTACAAAGAACAACTTTGTATTTCAAGGCAGCTAATTTCAGAATTATCTGCTGTATGTACATGCATAAGAGGTTCTGATTAAACTCCTTTGGTATAAATTATATGATTGATAACAGAAAAATAACAGAAACAGTAAGAGGATTTCTTGCACTGGTCTTGCGAGGATGTGAGAAGACTCCAAAGGCTCAAAGCATCATCAATATTCTGCATTTTTATTTACTGAAGAAATCCACAGAGCATTGTTCATGCAGAAATAAAAGCAGCAGTATCTATTAAACTGTGTACTATTTCAAGAAATACGTGGTTATGGTCAGAGCGTTGCTCATGCAAAAATAAAAGTAGCAGTATCTATTAAATTGTGCGCTATTTCAAGAAATAGCATGGTTATGGTCTGCCTTTCCATTCTTACTCTAGAGTTCACACACCATATTTGTAACTAACCTGGCCATGCAAAATGCAAAACTAAAAATAGACCTCCACATGCACCTTGATTTCACATTTTCATTCAACCATTGAGCACCTGCACTACAAAAATAGGAACCTATTTAAAGTATATACTTTTACAGATCAGGGCTCAGTTGGAATCTCCCTGAAAATCACGTTGAACAGGTACCCTGCTGATAAAAATTGCAGCACTGAAGGCTTTATCAAAGAACACAAAATAATCCTGAGTGATTAGTTCAACGTTTTTGTGTGCTGAAAAGCTCCCTGAATTTGGGGGTTTTTGTTTTACTGAAAAGTAAGTGTAGCAGGCTTGCTTTGATTTAAATACTCTATTTGTCATAAAATACATTTTTCCTAAAATAAGGGGAGTCTGCTGACAAGTAACAGACAACCAAAGTTTGATCAAGGTCAGATAAATTACGTTAGTGGATATATACCCATATAAAGCACAAATATGTTACTCATTAGTATTATTATCTCTCTTAGGAAAGCATCCCTTAAGTATGCATACGCTAAATAATCAACTGTTTAAAATACACTAAAGCAAAATCCACTATAGATGGTCTAAGTCAGTTCCATCCTTTGTTCCTCTATCTTGCTATTTGGGACTTCTGAGAAAGAAATTAAAGTGATCATTGTTGTCTCTAGAAATTTAAGACAGAATAATCACATCAAATCATATCAGCTTATTTATGTATTTTTTTATTTGTTCTGTTGGACCATTTCTCCAAGACAACTATTATATTCAATATCCTCAGTATATTAGCATCCTGCAGTAATGTATTTAAGTTGGGCATGTTTATTATATTTATTAACCAAAGGACAAAAATAACAGAATGAGATGTAATAGAACACATACATCTTGTGTGTATTTAACAAGCAATGTATGTAATTGTTTCTCCTTCATGTTTGTTGATTTAAATAAAAGTGAAAAACACATACTAAATTCAATACAATTTACTTAATACCAACCAAATTCTGTTCCAGGGTCTGAGCAACCCTGAACTTTAGGTACGACTGTAGCCTGAGAAGTTTCTGCAGCAACTGTAAGGAAGTCCCACTGGAATGCATCTGTAAGTCTGCACTGGGGAAGAGAGAAGTGTCCTACACAGCCCTGTGTCCATCCGCAAGAATACGATCACACAACGTCCTGCCAACCCGTTGCATGTGGTGCTGACACAGGAAGAAACCTGGCCCGTGTACTCCTTTCATTTTCCCAACACCTAAAGTGTAAGAAAAGCTCCTGTGCAAGAGTGAAAAACCAGAGAGCCTCTATGCTATCTGGAATGAGCTGGGGGACCTAGACAAAAGTGAGAGCTACAACTCCCCCGAGTGCCAACAGCAGCAGGCCAAGGGCTCAGCACCAGCTGAGGCAACAAGTGCCTGAGGTCACCATCCCTGTCCACCGGTCCTGATATGAAGCTTTCAGGTGAAGGATGTGAGAGTGGGATATGGCATAGCCTATTCCCATACGCAGAGGGGAGAGGGTGCAGCTCCCAAAAACTTCCTCATCCGCCCAGACTAAAGGTCCAGCCAGCTCAGGACCTACCTCTGAGAATGGACACAAGTATTTACAGGGAACAGAGTACGAGAATAGGGTAAGAAAATCCCATCCCTTTTAACAGACTCTTACAGATCTAGCACAATAAAGTTACCTTGTTTTAAATGGATGAGCTGTCACTGGTTTACCCTGACTTATTCCAACACTTCTACTTTCCCCAGAGATGGGTTTAAGCCACAAATTTCACATGAAGCTCTAGACTCCCCTGAATTTTCAGATGAAGAGATATGCCAGGAATTTAAAATTTATTTTCCCATAGCTGGAAAATTATTCTTACTAAACAATAGTTCTCTCCTGTCCAAACACAGTAAGTGAGCACACGTTTTATTCTCCTAAACTGTACGCAACTGTACAATTAAGCTGTTCCTATGCCATTTATTTATCATGATTTCACTTTGATCACATCCACATACTGAAGTATTCAGCTGACAGAACAACTGGCTTTTTTTTTAAATGGTGGATGGAGAGCGATCAAAGTAAAGAAAATGTGTATCCGACACAATGCTGGAATTTACATACATGATAAAATATATAAAATGCTGATGGATCTTTGGGCCTAAGGAGCTTGTTTGTCTCCTGAATTACCACAGGACTTTTTTTGAATGTTTCAAGGAGCAGGGGTTGGAGGCAACACAAAAAGTCATTTAGACCAGGCATTGCAGTCTTCAAATAAAAGGTAGATTAAAATTGTAGAAACTCTGGAGATCATCCTACCATCGTTAAGGCAAATTGCAAAACTGTTGCAAGACAGAGAGAGCAGGAGTCAGCTATCTTATAAGTTATTAAATACTGAGCCATATTTAAAAGTATGCAATTTCTTCGATACTCAATCTTCAAAGCAATTTGTCATACGCTATCTAGTTAACCTTCAGATTATAAGTATTGTTTCTACATTTTGAAAATAGGGCAACTAGAGGTGATTGAGCGGTCCTCTAGCAAAAGTGGGGTAACTGTGCCTCAGGAGCCGCCTCTTTCTTTCTGGCTCTGAGTAAATGTCAGTATCAGGATTTAAAAACAGAATTTCTTGGCTCCTCTTCTCAGGACAATATCCAAAACGCTATCTCACTTTCTATGCTGCACAAAACCAGAATTAAAATAACAACAGTATCTTCCACCTTGTACTATCTATATCCCTTCATTTTAAAAATACTTCAGGTAACTCCATCCAAGCTTGATGAAAAGCACCTACAATCTGAACCAGAAAGTACCAAGTATAGCACTCCCCAAGGTCACACCCTCACTAGCTGTATTACACCTGTACTACACTGCCTGCTAAAACAGTTAACCTAAAGGCTAACTTCTGGAGAAATTCCTGCTTTTGCAGACATATTATTGCTAGCGTGCAATAGTATCAAAGTCATATAAGGCTTGCCAACCTTTTGATCATCTCTTTACACCCCGTGGGCAGACAAGTACAATTAACGCAACCCAATCCCTTAAATCAAAACTGCTGAGATCCAAGAATTTCATATCTCTAATATTGAATCCATCTTTAACCCACAGCACTGGAACATGGATTGAATATAGAGTAGGCATAATGCCTTAGCAAATATCCTAGATTAACATTTCAATTACTTTTACTACCTTAATAACAAAGAAAAATTAATAAAATAACTGCAGGATTAAGCAGTTACTGTCTAATGTTTCCAGTCATATTATGATTTGTTCAAACCCATTACAGGTACTTACATATCCCAGTTCTCAGAGAAGGAAAATGCAATCCATTTTGGTTCAAAGATAACATATTATAACAGGAAGTATTCCTAGTGATGCACAGGTCCTAACAAAACCTGCAGCTGGAGAGACAGAGGCAGTGTGCTCTTTAAAGACATTTAGTAAATGGGATTTTCATGTCTATCTGCACCTGCCATTTTTAAGTGACCCTCTTGACCCTCTACAAGAAAGGGCAAATGGTATTAGATGTTTCCTAGGCTTTTTGACACAAATGTCTACAGCTAAACATTACAATGCTAAGCATATTTCTTTTAACAGACTAATATAAAAACATGGTTGTAATTTACTTTCTAAAGGTGCTCACAGAGTTTTTCATTTTGCTAATCTCTGTTATCAAGTACAAACTCAACTTCAGCATGAAGCTACCATGACCAATTAAGATAATGACAACAGCCTCCTTTAAATTACTTGTTTCCCACCCTATTTACACCAGTAAATTGCATTAAGAGGAGTCTTTTAACTTGGGGTATTCCACATCTTGCTAAAAATTTCTGACTCTAATAATTTTACCAACTTCAGGATCCCTTTATAGTTTCCTGTGTAGGTAAACAGGGTTCAGCACAAATGCGAGCCCAACTCCAAATATAGACAGTTGTGTTTAGCACTGTGTTTGTTACCACATTAATTTCCTGCATTCCTGTTCCAACTTGAATGTCACTCCCAGTGCAGAGAAGCCTTAGTTGTAGATAGTTTACGGAGATCAGCCTCAGGCCACTAATACTCTGGAACAGAAATATTATTCTTTCCTTAGAGACCCATGCCATCTCTGGAATGAAGGCTGATTTGTCAGCATACAAATGAGGATGCTAAGTGTACTTCTTGGAGCAGGAATTCCTAATATTTTCCTAGGGATGGGAAAGATTATTCTTTCTGTGGTATCTCTAGTGGAATTACATATTTTCAGAAGCAAGGGAATGACTTTGGGGAGTGATCAATTTCTCTCCTTTACTTCCCACTTCCCACCAAGTGGTTCCAGACCCTTTCCCTTGCTCTTGGCAGGCTGATCACTCTCTTTATCTCCCTATTTAAAAATGTGAGGGAGGAAAAAATGTTTTATCACCACTGGGAAGGAGCAGTTACGCAGGGGATAGGGAAGGGAACACAAAGGAAGGAAGAAGGTATGTGGGTAGGTCTGGTTTTGGTTCCGTATATATGCAATAATCCACAAAGGCTCATGCCACAGCAGCATCTCATAGCACATATTGCCTCATGTAGAGTTAAATAATTTTTTAATTTGGAAACTTAACAATCAGCAAGAATGCTAACTGGCAGTACACAGCAGATCCTTCATCCAAGGAAGGATTCACATCTCCAAGAAGGACATATTCCTTCTGCTGTCAGTAAGCCATTTTCAACTTTGTGCCAAAGAGTCTGCAGAAGGTCTGTCAGTCAAGACAAAAACACATAGAGTCAAAAACATGTTGTACACTTGGCCACACCATTCCCCACAGTCAGCTACAGAGCTGAGGGAAAAACATACAGTATCTGGGCAGGATATGGGAGAAAAGGTGATCTCCAGTTCACCAGTGTGTGTGACCAGATCAAAGTATCACTTCTACTGTCCTGACTGCATCTCATCCCCACACCTACATTCACACACATCCATACAAACTAGTGCTGAAACCCACAACACAACATGCTGCATTGCACCCTTTGCACATTCATTCAGGACATGCCAAGAATGACACCTACCTACCCGCCCTGTACAGCATCACACGAGGGACTGTCCCTCTCTCCTACTGTCATTCTTACAGTTCTGGCCTTTCCTAAGCCTTCCTGAAGATTTTTTCAGTCCCTCTGCAGATATCATTGTATCATTGCAATTGCCCTAGGGCAGCCATTCTTACCTTCCCACCTTGCCCCAGGGTCTTCACCAGCAGGAGCTGACGTAGCTCATGTGACTCATGATCACAAGCCATGTATATCATATGTAGCGCTGGTTTGGCTGGGAACAAGCTTTACTTGGAAACAGAAGAGTGAAGAGACAAAGATGGCTGTACCATCCATCTCCCAGATATGTCTGGAGGTACGTGTTGCTGCAACAAATTTACAAGTAAACCAACTCTTTTTTTTTTTTTTTCCCAATTTGTTTTCAGTGCTCAGGGTTATTTTTGGCCAAAAATGTTATTCTTTGACTGTCTGAGCTCCTCTGGAGGCTTCTTCTTCCTGTGAACCATGGACTGGTTCACTGAGCAGCCTCCAAGTCCTGTGTGGTAAGCTATCAGTTCCAAGAAGAATGAGTCAAGTGTTTGCCCACATGAAATTAATTCCCTGTTATTTTAGGAAGAGGCAGAGAGGCTCATAACTCATTCTCATCACTGCTGGGAAGCGATCACCAGGTCTCTTGCACAATGCAGTGAACAGGGCTTTCATACTGATTTAGGCAACATAATGTTACAGCCAAGATAACACATGACATGGCAATGCCATGGAATGTGCCCTTGTAACACAAATTAAATACTTCAGCAGTATCCCTGCACTTCACTTCAACAGGAATCATCCATATGCATCCAGGTTGAGATTTGTTGAAAACATTGTGAAACAGATTCTGCTATTTATTTTTACACTAATTAATGAAATAATTGCAGTACTAACACCAACACTAATAATTTTAATTGCTGTAAATACCATGAATTAAATCCCACAGATGTCCATCAACATCTATGCTGGTCACTTTTCTTTTGAACATGAAGGGTTTGGAATCCCCGGGTCATGGGTTTCATTTTGGAAAGGCAATGACCAATCTGCAAACCCATAGTTGATCTTGCCTTTCTCTAGAAAAGACTCAATTGATGTTAATCCTTCCTTTAGCTGCGCAGAGGAATGTTAGCTTTAATGACGATGAAAGCTAATGATCAGAAGAAAGTTAACTTTAGTTGTGTTCTGCAATGAACACAGAAAAGCGATACTCAGCTTCCCAGGTGAAGATGTTAAATCCTTCACTCCAAGCCCAACTTGACACTCGGGCTAAAGACAATCTCCCTTATGAGACTGCAAAATTTGTATCTTGAGTGCCACTGCAGAGACTAAATAACTGCAGTGCTCCAGCTGGTTGGTAGATGGGTTCATTCAGGCTGAGGTACTTTATAACTAATGCCTAATTAGCTTCATGACTTTAGGATTTGTAGAATCCACCAGTCCTGCTTGCAAAGTCCTTAGCGTGAGTAAAGATACTGATAGCATACCCACAAACAGGGCTTAGAGAACAGACTTCTTGCACCAACTCCCAAATCTTACCTTCTCTTTCGGGGTCGCATTCAGTCATGTAGTTTCCTATGAAGCATCAATGGATGTGCAGACGCATGACAAAACAGTAAATAGCACAGAATACAATGCCATATAAAAAGACAGTGGCAAGTGGTCACTGTAGCTGAGAGAGCGGTTAATTTTATTTCTAAAGCTTTTCTGTCAACAAGCTATTTAAGGCTTGTCTCTATATTTTTATCCTTCCTGCTGGTTTGAGTTTCTGTATCATTACTGCAAATTAATGATAAAGATATTAGTAAGATAGACTTCCTTCCAGTGGTTGGAAACATGTATTTTAGAAACATGTTCCTCTACTAGTTTATTGGAGCCAGAAATTACAGGTTTCCAAGAATCAAATCAGGCTATTTATATATTAGATGAGAAACACAAAGGATAGATTTTACTTTTAAAAATTCAGCAACAACAAGAGTAACTTATAACTGTGCCATTGAGATGTACTCTAGAGATAAATGAGCAGATGTAAATACATTTATATGTACCCATCAGTTTAGCTTGGTTATGAGTGAGACTGCAGATTTTGTATGTTAGGTATAAAAGAGAAGATGATGGAAATAATCTCAACAGCAGTTTAATTCTCTAGCCTAAGCTTGTATTTTAAGCTTGGCAGTTGGAACGTTCTCTCAAGCAGTAAAAGTTGTGCTTTAGAGAGCCCCTTAAGAGAATGTTCTCCTTCCTAAGTGATAATCATATGGGGCAACCACAGACAATAATATTTTTAGATTCCTGTACTATAAGTAGCCTTCACCTAATAGTTTGAATCTTACACTGTTTCTAATGGGGTCCTTCACTAACATGACCACTTCACAATCTAAGAGGTATGTTGGTTAAACTCATGTGACTGCAGCTTCCAGAAAAAAAAAAAAAGTAGACTAGCAAAGCCACAGAAAACTGCCGAGAAAACTCCAAATACATTACAGTGCACCCACCTTATAACAATATTCACTGAAATACACACAGAGAAAGGAACAAAGAATAATATGAATTACTTCAAAAATCACACAGATACATTAAGATAGCCCAATGTTGGGAGTATTCAGTTATTTCTGATATTTATACTTCTGAAAATTAGTTGTAAAAGCCTCTAAGGAGTTTTTGCAGTACAATTACATTTGAATTCTTAGTCTTACAGTTTGTCTTTACTCCAGCACTGCCTGCCATGGTTGGACTAGCCCTATACACCGAGATGGTGACTAAAGAGTTTATGTAGTAAGACAGCTAGAGAAGCTCTTTAGACCACTTTCCTTACAGCGATTCAGCAAGAAGAAGACTGTCATAGATTGGTTTGGGTTTTAAAATGGAATGGCAGCTCACTTTTACTTCCTTTACCAATTCTTTTGGATGTACCATATGCAAGTAAGGAAAAATTCCCTGGTGTTGATCTGCTTGCCCTTTTAAGCTAGCGGAGGTGGGGAGAGGGAAGTGGAGGAGCCGAGAGAGAGAGGAAGAAAAGAAGGGACAGAAGAAGAAGGGAAGGGAGGAGGGAGAGAGGCGGGAGAGAGAGGAAGAAAGGGTAAGCTGGTTAATGTTTTTCTTTCAGCTTGTTTTTATGACTCACTCCGCTAAGTATTTGCATTAGGAGGACTCCTGCTGCTGCTAGATCATTCAACTGTTTGTTTAGTTGCTGTGCCTCTTGAAAAGTCCAAAACCACTGCATTTTTATACATCTTTGTGTTTTACTAACTCATGAAATCTTTAAGACACAAGTCACTTCCCATTGCTGTGGTGCCTATAGTAGTAGCTGTCCCCCCAGACTCAGTGCTATTACTTACTCGAGTAAAGGCTACAGAACCAAACTGATATTTATTGTTGCTTCCTCATATGTTGCCTCCTGACCAAGTTGTATTAGAAAAAGTGAAAATAACAACATAACTGAAATGTCACAATAATCAAGTTTAAAGTTGAAAGCTTTTATTCCCACTTGTGAATTGAAATAAAAGGTTGCTTAATCTTGAGCTACATTTGCAAACCCAACTTGGTTTATATATATATATACACACCAAAAGTGTATATATATATCCCAAGTATAATTTTGATCTAATCACTTTGGAAGAGTTGTATTTCTCTCTTTAGGTAAGAGATTAAGATTGCTCAAAAACATATTAAACCAGAAACTGCGTATGCACTGAGACTGACATTGCCTTATTCCTGCAGAAATAGCTCACCAAAAAAATCTTGCTACTGAGTTAAACAAGAGTAGGGCTATAAGCAAAATTCTATCACGGCCAGCATGAATAGAAGCTGCTACGTCTAAGGAAATAAAAGAAGAAAGAAAGAACAACAGACGGCTTTTTCTGTCTTTATGAGGAAAACCAGCAATTTTCTGTTTGACCTCCTTTATCTCTTGCTTATTCTTCAATATTCTGAATTTCTTTAACAGTTTGCTTCCAACAAAACTCTTTTTTTCCCTTTCCAAGAGTACCAGCGTAAGATATGTTAATTAAATACAAGCTAGAAACCTGCCCATTAGATTAAAAGGCAAAAAAAGCATCAGAACTTACCTGATCACAGAGAAGGACGGTTCAGACAAGAGATCCACTCTATGTGAGAGACTGGGTCCCAAGTGAAGCATTTGTAAAGGAAGCTCTTCAAAATAGCTCTATATCTTCTGCATAAGGCGTTTGTTTTGTTTTTCCTTCTCTTCAATCAAACGATGATTGATAGGAGAAAAGTGGGTTTTTAAAAGATGTAAAAGCCTTATCCTGGTTCTAAGAGAACCAGCACATTAAGAACAACTTTTCTTGATTGCAGACTTATGATCTACGCAACTTTCTCTTAAGCACAGTTCAACCCCAAATAGTGACTGCATGTAAATGGTATCTTCTTACTTGTTACATCTGTTCCCTGTGTGAATTCAGAGATTCATGCGCTGACTTCAGTAATAAAAATACTTTTTTTTAAGTTACTTGTTATTCTTGCTGCACCAACATAACTGAGGGAGTATGAGCTATAGCTCTTGTCTATCATCAACAGAACTATGGGATAATTAAAGGACTAGTCAGTTATTTGTATGCAAATTAACTGCCTAGGTGAAATTTAAAGCATAGCTTGCCCTTCAGAACATTTGTCACCCATAGTGATCTGCTAGAAGA
Source organism: Tringa tobata (assembly GCA_033628505.1). Taxonomy (NCBI): domain Eukaryota; kingdom Metazoa; phylum Chordata; class Aves; order Charadriiformes; family Scolopacidae; genus Tringa; species Tringa tobata. The sequence continues at coordinate 10,134,750 of JAHREE010000287.1, read as the reverse complement.
CATGAAGCTAGAAGATAAAAATGTTTAGTTGCCTGATTTAATCTGAAGACTTCTAGTGAAAGAAAGTCTGTCTTCCGCTTGCCACCTGGGTATATTTTATTTTGAAGTGGCTGGAAACATTAAACACAATTTTCTAAAGCTGGAAGTTTAATCCCCCTCCTGTATAACTGTTGCTTCGTTCGAGATATATTCTTGCCCTATATGCCACCTAGGCTCAAAACAGACCTTAGAGAGGGGATGTCACCAGGAAGACTCTGGAACAGCAGTGTCGCTCTAGTTAGAACTTACAGCAAGACATTGCTACAACTTGTGTCCTGCAACTTATTCTATTTTCCATGGCATGGTATTGACATTTAAATCTTTATACACAAGGAGCACCAATCCTTCCTCATCTCTTGTTCTACAGCAGGCAAAATGAGCTGAAAGGAAGACATTCCTCTGCAGTAGCTACAGCACAATGAATAAGAGTACACAATAACTAGCAGTTAATTCAAATATTCCTTCAGATGAAGCGCCAAGACACTATCTGGGCTCTGAAAAGGCTACATTTAATCCCTACTAATAATCCTACGAAAGACTTCATAGAATCAAAGAATGGTTTGGATTGGAAGAGACCTTACTTTGAGCTTCACATTCCCCACCAGCCCCTTCTTATTGGTGATAACAAGGTCCAGCATAGAGCGACTCCTCATTAGCTGCTCTATCTCTTTGAGAAAGAAATTATCATCAATGCATTCCAGTAACCTCCTGGATTGCTTATGCCCTGCTGTGCTGTCCCTCCAACAGATATCAGAGTGACTGAAGTCCTCCATGAGGACCAGGCCTTGTGAACGTGAGGCTGCTCCTATCCATCTATAGAGGACCAATTGGCCTTCCTGGTCAGGTGGTCTGTAGCAGACCCCCACCTGTCCCTGCCCTCCCTTTAATCCTGACCCATAAACTCTCAATCTCCCCCAGCTGGAGCTCCATGCACTTCACCTGGTCATTGACATAGGGGGCAACCCCCACTCCTTGTCTCCCCTGCCTATCCTTCCTAAGGAACCTGTATCCTTCCATTCTAACACTCCAGTCATAGGAGCCATGCCACCATGTCTCTGTGATGCCAATAAGATCACAGCCCCACAGGCACGTACACGACTCTAACTTCGCTTGTTTATTCTCCAGGCTTCGTGCACTTGCATAGGCTTATTTCAAAATTACATGAGCCTATGCAGCTGCTTTGTCTATGGTATTTGAAACTTTTTGCTTGATACTGTGGCCTGTAATTGTTCCACTGTGGGTTCTTTGGTTCCACTTTCACTCTGTGACAGAACTTCTTAACAGCTTCTTTTAGAGCTGCATAATCTGAAAGGCAGGAGACACAGAGGTCTGGGTAAACACATTTTTAAAGAACTGCAGAAAATATCAGGCTAGTGCTCACATGAAATCTAATTTATCCTCTGGTCACTTAATGTGGATAATGGACACCGGTGATGGAATGTGCGTGTCCTGGACTATACGCTGGTTCATTACGCACATAAATTTAATGTGAATTTAACGTACCAAGGAAAGGGAAGGCATACCCTTCAGGGTGAATGCACGTTCTCAAGAAAGCTAATGAATTCCTACAATGAAGCCTGCTTCTAACATAATGCTAAAGATTGGATATTGATAACTGAGCACTCTTATGAGTGAAACATGCTTCACTTGTTCGTCTCAACCAATAGCCTGTTATCGATGGCACAGAAATATGCTTTTCTGGCAGGTCTTCACCCATCTGATATCACTCTTAACATTAAACGTGTGGGGAGAACTACTGCTTCTGAGATCTTATTGTTTACAATACCTTCCAAGGGACACACCGGGAGGACGAGCTCAAAGACACGCTCCTTGTAGGCCACACTGACAGCCATAGAATCATAGAATGGTTTGGGTTGGAAGGGGCCTTACAGATCATCCTGTTCCAACCCTCCTGCCATGGAAAGGGACACCTCCCAGTGGACCAGGTTGCTCAAAGCCCCATCCAACCTGGCCTTGAACACCTCCAGGTTTGGAGCACCCACAACTTCTCTGGGCAACCTCCTCCAGTGTCTCACCACCCTCACAGTAAAGAACTTCTTCCTAACATCTAATCTAAGTCTACACTCTTTCAGTTTAAAACCCTTACCCCTTCTCCTATCGCTACACTCACTGATAGAGTCCCTCTTCCATACTGCCTCCCTTCCACCTCAGACCCTTGGTGAGGGCACCTGCCTGTGGCCTGCCCTGGTCAGCAGCGGGCCCACAACCCCTGTTGGCAGCCCCAAACCCAACACTGAAGCTCTAAGTGTTTCATCGGATGAGCCAACACATTTTATCACTCATGTGGCAACACGCGGGCTGCTCCATCTGCACCTCCGCCACACTTCGCCATCCCCTGCTGCTGAGACCCCAGCTCTGCTCTAAAAATAAGACGGGAGAGCTAAACATAGGAGTCGCTTACAGCGCTTCTGAATACCCCGACAGCGCAGCTGCTCCGGCGGGGAGAGCGCCTTCAGGAGACGCCCCGAGGGCAGGGGAAGGCGGGTGGGTATGGCGGCAGGGCAGCGGGCCCCGGGAGGGCGGCAGGGCAACAAGGGGCAGGGCCAGGCAGGCGGAGAGGTGGCCGGGTCCGACCGCGGGGCTCCTCCCCGGGCAGCCACGGTTGCCAGGCGGATCCCCGCGGGCCGGCGGCTGCTGCTGTGCGGGGCTTGGGCCGGGGGAGCTCGGCGGGGCCCTTCCCTCCGTTCCTCCGCTTGCGAGGTAACCCGGCGCCCGCGGGCAGGGGCCTGGGCCGCGGCTGCCCCCGGGGTGCGTGGGAGGGAGCCCCGGTCTGGCCGGCGGCCGTGAGGGGCCGGAGGCAACCCCGAGGCCGGGGGGGGGGCAGGGGCAGCTGAGGCTGCCAGGAGGGAGGCTCTTCTCAGGGTTGAAGGGAGACCAGAGGCCATGGGCACAGACTGAAACCCAGAAGGGACCCTCTGAACATCGGGAATCACTTTTTCCTGTCGGGGTGACAGAGCACTGGCACAGGCTGTCCACTGGAGTCTTCATCCTTGGAGACATTCAGAAGCCTTCTGGACAGGCCTGCTTGAGCAGGGGGGTTGGACCTGCTGAGCTCCAGAGGTCCCATCCCACCTCAGACGCTCTGTGAATCGGTGAAACCCTGCAGAGCTTTGCTCAGAACTACCAGACCTGAGGGTCTTCCGTCGCTTAGGACTTCCAGGATTGTGCTTAAATTTAATAAGGGCTTTATAGTCTGCTGTTGCTTCTGCTTATGGCTTTATGGTGGAGAAGGTCTCTTAGGGCAAACTTTGATTGCAGCTCGCAGGCCTCCAGTGGAGAGCTGCCTGTGCCTTAAGAGAGCGAGCAGCAGGGAATTACATTTAATACCTCCTCCTTTCAGTTCTGACGTTATTTTAGCAAGTAACAGCAGGGCTCCCCTACTATGCTGTATGATCTCGCTCTGTTAACTAATTTCCCCTTGTAACAGGAATGCTCTTGCTTGCACAATGACAAAAAAAAAAGAAAAAAAAAAATCATGTGGCTGTAAAGCCTGGTAGTTTAATGGTTCTGTTTTGTCCTACTGAATGCTCTGCTTGCGTTTTGATCTAACCTGCGGCTCGCATCATTTGAGAAGTTAAGAAAAAGCAAATAAGCAAAACTGTCCCACTTCACTATAGGTCATTTGTTTACTGAGAAGAAGATCTGGGTCTCTGTGATGAAGACAGCCAGAGTTTTGCCACAGCAGCATAGCCAGTAGTCTAATGCAAATGCTCATGCATCTGAAGATACTCAGTCCCGCTTCAGAGAGATTCACTGTAATTAGGTGGGATTTTTTTCTGTTTGTTGAACTGCTAGCAGAAAATGGCTTTTCTCAGAAAATGGGAAGTTTAATTGCAATAGTCCAGTTTTGCTACAAGTTTTGGAGGGTTCATTTTATGATGTCTTTCACTGCCAACAAAGTCTTTTTCAGCCAAGCCCTGGTGGTGTGTGAGGAAACAATTAGAGTACATAGTTTTTTGAATACAAGACGGAGGTGTGGCCTCTCTGTTGCTCTCACAAATGCACACACACCTACCCATATTTCTTCATACCTTCTGCTTGACAACACCCACGAGCTTGTAGATCAAATTGTGACCTTGCTGAAGTCAATGTCAACATCAGTATGGAATGCAGCGAGGGCTGGAGCTGGAAGCAAATTTACAATGGTGATTGAAAATCCAAAGTAAAACGTACTTGCCTATTATGGTCATTATACATTTGTTAAGTATTTAACTGGGCCAATTTTGTAAAAGATAAAAATAGAAAACAGGTTTTATGGGGGTTTTTCCTTTCTTTTTTTTAATGAATTACAAAGAAATGAAATGGAAATAAGAAGAAAAAGGTGTCCTGATGATTTCTTTACTAACATAATATGAAAAATATCAAGAAATTGCAACACAATATAAAAGTTGCTATCTAAATAAATGAAACGGTTATATAGCTGAGGTTATAGAAACATGCTCATTCATGTACAAAGTGCTGTTGGTTGCTTAAAAATGCGAACACCTAAGATCTTTTCTAAGAAACACCAAGACGTATAGATGTCCAGGTAGGTAAATAAAGACTTAAAGATCTGGCCAGTGTTGAAAGTCTGATCTGTCAAGAAAATGAGAAAGTCTTAGCTCTTTTAGGTATTTACAACTGGTTGGCCCCATTCTGCATGTGAAGTGAATCCTTACTGAAAGCTTTTATGCCTGTCTCTCAGGAAAGAAACATGGTAATATCGTTGTTTTCATCCTGCAATATCTGATTAGTCAAGCCAAAACCACACAAACATATGAAACTGACTTTATAAGTCCCCCCAAAATTATTGATCTCAACCTTGACTAATTTTATCATTAATACCTGATAGCATATTTTTTCCCGTCTTTCAATGCCACATTAACTTTGTGACAGTATGACTTTAGAGAATTCGTCTGTAAATCATGGGTTTAACTTTATCTCAGCAGATTTAGGTATCAGTGGCTGTCTTTAATTATTTAATTTAAAACTTGGAAGTTGTTAATTTGGCCTCATTAGTCGAAGTGTCACTGTACATAGTTAGCAGGAGGAGTATTTGGAAAGATTAGAAATGTTGAGTTAATATTACTTAGAGAAATTGAAATGCTTTCAAGGCAGCTGTTGAAGTTATTGCTAATACTATGAAGTATTGATAAATACCAAGATCTTGTTTCTCATCCTTTTAATTGTGTTTAGAGATGACAAAAACCGATGTATCAACTACTCTGTAATGAATTTTAATAGATTTATTGGAAAGCATAATAAATCTCTTCTTCTATTCAGAAGGTAACTTCTGGGTGTTAGAAGATGTAATATGAGGAGAAGAACAGATTGGGTTTTATATATATACTTGCTGAAGGTTTTTTCAGGTACTTGAAAGGCAGGATCCTGGTGGCAGGATGCTGAACCAGATGGCCTGCAGTTCTGATGCAAAAGAGCAATCATTTTATTCACATATGTCACTAAAAAGTTACAGAAAGCTCAGCTTCTTGAACTGACAGTGTTCATATTCTCAGTGATTTATACTTGTTCTGTAGTTATCCTCTGAACTGGGCTTCATACTTCCTCCTATGGGGTTTGGGGTTTTTTTGGTATTTGGAAACAGACACATAGCTATTCCTTCTGCCCTTATGCTGGAGGCTTTATGACCAGATAGAGCTGAGCTGGTTTATTGGCTTTTGACCACCGGGAGGTTTTTGCCTACCCTGGAGAAATTTCCAGTTTGCTTGCATCCAGTGCCTCACCCTCCCTTGTCACTGCTGTGGCCACCGTTGTGGCGGATCTTGCTTTGCTTTGTGACACCTGGCACTGATTATTCCTCACCAGTGCCGAAGGTGCTGTAGCAAGCTTCCCGGCAGCCCCGCCAAGTGCACAGCATGCCCCTGAAGTGACATAAAGAAGAGAAAAAGTTCCCTAATTTTTTTTTTCTTCCTCTTCAACCGTCAGTCTGTTATTTCTATCTGCCACATGTGCTGCAGGAAGAGGCTGTATTACCTTTGTGAACTGCTGAAACTTGTAGCTAACTGCTGTGAGCCAGCAGGCTTCAAATGTGAACTGTAGTTCCTTGTAAAGATCTTATGTTCAAGATGGTCACCTCTGACCTACCACATGGCACATCCGTGATGATTTACAGTCCTGTGGGTTGAAAAATGGAAAATAGAAATAATAGAATAATAATAAATAGTATGACAATTTAATGGAATGAAATTATTTTCTTGTCAAAGTCCTAACAAAATAAATGATACACCTATTCATGTAATTCATTCATGTAATGTTGTAGTTCCAACAACTGTACTGAATGCTCATTATATCTGACAATACATTGTATCTGACAAAAAGGGGGAAAATTCAGTAATTCCTCACTGTATAGAACAGAAGTTGGCTTCAAAATTTCTTGCTTTGTCAGGCAATAACACATCAGTGTCACGTTGTGTAGAAAAAGTCAAAGCATGTGCATGAGCAGAGGAAACCCAGTCAAGTAGAGGAAAAAATATTTAAAACTCAAGGGAGAAAAGACAGCAATTACCAGCAGCTCTGGTTAAATATTCTTTTCTGTGCTCTTTTTCATGCTTTTGATTTAATTTCTTTTTTAAGGTGCATTGTTATTTTTAAATGAATATAGTTCCCACATGTCCTGCCATTCCTTGGCATCTAGACACTAGCATAAAATTAACAGAATATGTTGTATGAAGGCCTGTGTTCTTAAGAGTGCATTTGCTCAGTCCATTTTTCTTTTTTCACTAGGCATTAGTTCCAGTTCCAGCCTTTAGAGACAAGAGGACCCCAAAGGTAAATAAAACATGCAAGACTGGCAGAGATTGGGTTTCTTCTGGGTGCAGGTCAGTGGCCCTGATACAGCCTGTGACTTTATCTTGCTAACAACAACAGACAGGAGTTATCAGCCAAACTATACTGACGGAAGAAACTGAGTCTGAATATTTTTTTCTAATTTATAACTTACAATAACATATAATACAATATATTATATATATAATGTAATTTATAAGTAAATGAGGCTGTAAAGTGGCCAAACCTTTTAACAGTGCTGCCCTGCATCTGACTGGAGGTTCATCTAGTTGAGTATGTCTCCCATACTGGCCATAAGTAGATGCCTGGGAAAGTATAAAAACAGGGTAAGAATACAATACTTTCCCCTAATACTCTCCCTCCTTCCTTTTTTCCTTTCTCAGCCCTTTGGGGGAAAATGGCCTTCAATCTTTGGCTAACCAATGTGGTGGACACATAAACCTCAGAACTTTCTAACGGCACCCATCTCATGTTTCAGTGCTTATTTGTACTTAGTTTATTTCTCGTGACTTGCTGATTGTGCTGTGTTAGTGTTTAAATATGATAGATCAAGACTCATTTTGTGAGGCACATGTCTGCATAGAGTGAAGGACAATTATTGCCCTGAGAAACTTTAAATCTCTGGTTTGACTAGGCAAGACAGATTGGGAGGGAAAGAGGTACACATCATGGTCTTTGATGCTCTAAGTTATGCACTAATTATAAATATATTCCTAAAGTCATTTCCAGTCTGGTAGATAGAACATTGCTGCAGAGTCACGGCAGCAGAACCCTTTATAGCAATTTGAAGTTCAAGGAAATTTCCACTGCTGCAGCACTCAACCCTCTTCACAGGGAACAGAGAGAAAGCATTCGCTTGCTCTGGGGGAGAGCGGAGCGTGCTGGTGGAGCAGCTGCACACCCTTGGCTGGGTACTACAACAAGCTTCCCAGTCAGTAGAGAAAGGGATACTTCCAGGCCACCGACTGTGTCTGAGGCAACTTTTGGGCACCGGGAGAAGGGAGAGACTGTATTGCAGCCATCCTACTAGTGTCAGCCTTCTCCATGCTGAGAAGAAGAAAAATAGGATTTTGGGAGAGACAAGGGGGTAGACGTGATTTTAGGGCTTGAATTTTCAAAGGACTCTAAATTAACTGAAGTAATGTGCCAGCAGCAAGTTTGTATCCATCAGCAGAGACAGCATAAATTTATTTATATCTTGCTTTTACCTGCCCAGGATGGGGCCATATTTCTTGTTGATAAATGCAATCTAAAGTGCTTCACTTACAAGGTGCTTATTTTAGAAACTCAGAAGAGGGTTCCTGGCTTTATTGAAATAACTGCTTGACTGTTTTGCCCACTGAAATCCATGAGCTGCCACAGCATGGCTGTGTACTTGAGAGGTAGCTCAGTTACTTTCTCAGGCAATCAAGTAATTTTGTCTTCATCAACTACAGTTTATATATTAATGAATAGACTCCCTGCTGTTAAGAAGTTCTCTCATTTGGATACTGTCTAAAGGATAACAATTTGCGGATGTGCTCTGGCCCATGAGAAGCCCAATAAGAGTGATTTTTTATCCTGCAGGGCAAGAGTATAGGCTAATCAGTACTTGAGCAACCCTGGGTTATTTAATTGGAATAAAAGGGCTGATACAATTATGGTGCTCTTTCTATTTATTTAAGAATCTTGAAAGTGTTACTAGGAAATTATGAATCTCTCCTGGATGAGAAGAAATAATTTATCTGTATGCAGCTACCTAGAAACGACATGCAGAAGTGAGTGAAAATGTCTCAGCTCTTACAAAAAGAAAGACAACTTTATAAAACATATTCCTAGTAAAACCATATTCTGTTCTGTTAACAAAAAGAGACAGAGAATAAAGAGCAGAGTCATAATTTTTCCACACGCTTTCATGGGTTTCTTATTATTTGTCTTCTGGTCTTATTTTTCTGCCTGTACAGATACCCAAACTCTTACATCTCCTTTTTACATCAAAGGGATTTGATGAAGGACTGCCCTGTTCTTTTTTTCTTTCATCTGTCTCTCCTTGCTTCTCCATGTTTTCTCTGCAGCTACGAGTGGATACCACCCAGTGACAGCAAAGGCATTTGAAAAGGAGTCTCTTTGCTCCGCTGAGGGGCCTTGCAGCTGACAAGCACGCTGCTAAAATTGGATCCTGCTGATCAGTGGGAGGGTGGCCTGGCTATGGGTTCATACGTATCTTCATAGGGGTTCTCTAGGGTATCGCTTATATAACTGTAACAGTTGCTTAATTTGCCTCCAGCTCTTAATAGTTAATCATGCAGTTTAAGTTATTAGATGATTAAATACCACGAAGTACAGATATCAGAGTGTTCATCTAATACCAGTGTGGTAGGCTTTAGTAGAGGTAGTCAAGTGGCAGAACTCTGGTTCCACAGGAAGGTCCCAAATTAAAGAAAATAAATTATGCCATATTGGAACCCCTCTACTCGTGCCTTTAAATTGTTTTTTTTTTTAAGTTCATTGAATCTGGAGGCTCTGTCTCATAGGTTCCCAAATCCCAGGGCTTCCACATTTTTTAGCTATTCGTACCAGAATGAGTCCCAAGAAGCCCAGAGGAGGATATCCCAGAGCTTCAAGACTCAGAGCCTGGGCATAAGCAACGTTCTTAAAGGTCTCAGGTTTCCTGCTGCTCAACTGAAAGGCCAAAGGTGACATGTAGCTTTGGGGTTCTTAAGAAAGGGAGGATGCTCCCACTACTTCCGTGAAGCCGGTGGCCCTGGGAATGGAAGGTGTTGGAGTGGCTGCAGTCCCTGACAGAGGGGGGGCCATACAGTGAGACTGCTGTGGAGCTGTGGGTCCTGAGAGCCTGTGCTCTCCCGCAGCCCAACAGGAGAGCTGGCAGGATTCCTTGCTGGCCTTTTTTTCTGAAATTCAGTGAAACCCTGTTCTTTGTTTGAGAAATATTTCTATTTTGACAAACTGACAAAATATGCCCACAAAAGTCCAGTTCTTCTGGAAATTTTTCAACCAGCTTTAAAGTGCTGCAGAAACAATGGTCAGGTTGGGTTTGTTTTAACATTCTGGATGAAGTTTGAGAATGTTGCTTCCTCATCTGATGCCTGATGAGGGATGCAGGCTTCTGCAAGTGTTCAAATATGGACCCAGAGTGATTCCAGTCCACTAGGAAATTAATGTAGATTTCAGGGTGTTGACAAATAATGCATTTCTAATAATCAGTTCTGAACACTGAATGCCATGTGCATATCTCAGGTACTGTAGTCTGCATTCCTGTGGATGAAGGTCCACTCCTTTTTACCCAAACTTACTCTATCAATAGAAAACCCCTGAGAACATTTTCAAGCATAAATTCCATTGCTTAATATGTATGATCAGATCTGTTTCTGAATTATGCTAAACTTTCCACATTCCCATCAATGGGAACATGACCAGGCTGTCATGGTTTAGGCACACAGGAACTAATTTTTCACTCACTGAAGTATGCACTGATAAATCCTTAAGTGTGAATATGTGAAACAGGATATTCTATCACTACTGAACAATAAGTACAGGAGACCAGACCGATGTAGAAACCATCTTAAAAAGTGCACTTGTTACTAACTTTTGTACTGAGAGCCAAATCTTGCAACACACAAGGCCCTGCAAATCTGGGAGCTGACGCTGCTCAGCAGCTTACTGGAGGCAAGTACAAAGCTACAGAATCAAACCCCTTATTTTCGGAGAGTGATCCTCTCACAGCAGCAACTGCTTAGCTGTGTGCTTTCATCTAGTTCATTGTACATCATTCAAAATAGTCACAAAGACTCTGTCCTGTGTCTTCTGTGAATTCCATTAGCAATGTCATGTTGTATCTGTACATTATTATTAGCTAAAATATAAAAAAGCATTTCTCTTTTCTCTAACTTCCCTTCTGCGCTTTTACTATCACCTTTTTAGGTGTGCTGTGTTTTATATTAAATAGAAACAATTCCTTGTGAAGCGTTTTAGTATTTCTCTGTCTGCTATAAGAAAGGCCTGACTTTTCTTCCATGTAATTTACAGCCTGAGTCTCCTGTTAAAAGAACCATGCATTGCTGTAAAATAGCAAACTATAACACTTACTGATTGAATTTTTGTATTATAATCCAGTGAAATTAAAGCCGTTTGGAACAAATGAAAGCAACTGCCACAATGTTTGTGTAGGGAGACAGATTCAGGTATTACAGAAAAGCAGAAAATACAAAGAAACTGAATGACTATGTTGACAACAAAACACATCATTAAATAGAAATGACCCTCTGCCAGATCTGGGACTTGTTCCCTTACCTAATGACTGCAAAGATGGGTTTTAATTTATAGTTGGTGACTACTGAGTAGGCAGTATAGATTCCCTACAGTGTCTTGTATCAATTTAACAGAGGTGGTCACAAATTGACAGATTTAGGAAATTCCTGCTTTCTGAAATTATCCCAAAATGCGGCAGCTTCTATTACAATATCTGAGTTTAAGCAGAGGTGAGAGAGAAGCTCTGCTTTCTCTCCGTTTGCTATGGCTCGAATTAAAATCTTCACAAAAATTAACACCATTCCTTCAAATGCAATATACTACTTGTTTCCTTGTAAGAAAAGGCAAAACTAATAGTATCTGCGTAGCTGCTGAATTATTTTAGCAATAGGACTAAAGTATGGTTTTACAAAGTCTGCGTGTAAAGCCAACAGAACTTCAGTTTATGGTAAGGAGCATTGCCAAATTACTGCTTTTAAGAGACTGTATCCTTCAGATTCAGAAACTCCATCAGACAGTTCCCTTGTTTCACTATCAGATACTTTGCCCTGGAAAAGGGGTTCATCATTCAAGGCCTGATCTTGAAGTTAACTGGAGTATGTTGCTAGTGGCATCTCCTTGGATATGCTCTGGCTCCATGTGTGGTATTGGACCACCGCAATGAATCACCATAACTTAACACAATAGGGTTTATGCTGTCATCTCATTGGTTTTCAAAGTCTTGCCAAAATTATTTCTTTTTTGTATGGCTTTCTATGGGGAAATACATGGTTCCTAGAAGCTTTTAAGGCCCCGTAAGTCAAAAATGGTTGCAGCTATGGAAACTAAGCAGTGTTTCTTCTCATGAGAAAGAAAATCCCACATATTAGTTATTTAGATAAAGATGAAAATAGATATCCTGAGGTTTAGGCACTGGTCTGTTACTCAGGACATCAAGTTTCATTTCTCTGCCATGAACTCTCTTGGTCTTGTTACAGTGAACAAACCACTTAATCTTTTTCAGCCTCTGAAATGAAGACAATGCTGTGTTTTCCCACCTGCTATTTATCTGGTTTTCAAACTTCAATTGTAAACTCTTTGGGTACGTTAATGAGTGACTGACTATTTGTACAGAGTCTGGGACAGTGATCGGATTGAGACTTCAGGAAGTCACCAGAGTTCAAATAACAGAAGCACAATTATTGCATAAGTTAACTGCTGTAAATGCACACATAAAGGACAAGTAACTTAAAGATCTGCCATGACTGTGACTGTGTCCAGTCATAAGAACTGTTTAGTACCTGCGTCAGGTGTTACACACAGCATGCACATAGTAAATTAAATGTATTTGAGTGAAACAATTACAATTTTTGATACGTGCCTGTTCCGTTGTACCTGTCCTCACTCAGAGTAGTTTCCCACTGATGTTTTCTGCTTGAAATCATAATGCAGTAATTGTTAAGCTAAAATGGTAAGATTGGACACAACAGGATAAAGAATTACTCTCTGTTATAAAGTTACACATGATTAAGAGCTATTTTCCATATAGTATCCTTCTACCTGTCATGCCTTTCACAGATGTTTGACGTAAAAAAGAAAAGCCCCAAAAAAGCAAGGATTTATCCAGATAGTTTATATTTTTAAACAAACTGAAGAATCAAAATTATTATTAGTAATATGCAGTGAGATGAATCTAATCTGCTTTTACGTCTTTAGCCGGTATATATGAAACTATGATTAAGTTGCACTAGTTTTCCAAAAATGAATAAAAATGCTTAAGCAATATCTCTGAATAAATATAATTTAAAAAAAAAATAATAATCAAATGTTTTGGTGCTTTTCCTTGGATTTGAGAGCAGTAGCTTCCTTTGTCCATATCCTGTTGTGACTATAGAAGGATGTGTTTAAAAGACAAAAAGAAAACCTGACCTTTTGATGATTTTATTAACTTAGGGACCCATGACAATTAGAAATATGAGCACAGAGGAAAAGCAATAGCATTTACTCTGCTCCCATTTATTTCATAGTGTTTTTATTTCAAGCCAGTGGTCTAAGGTGGCAGAGAAGGACTGCTTATAATCTTTCCAGCTTTTGTTTTCTGAGAATACTGTATGATACTCTCTGATACCTACATCCTTTTATCTTTAAGAAGGGTGTCCCAGACAGGTGATTCTGCCGAAAACTAAGCTACCAGTGGTGAGGCCTGAACTTCAGAACAGGTTGAGAATGCACTCTCTGAAAAAACAGCCTCTTTGACAAGAGTCACCAAATCAAAATCCAAAACCTTTAATCACTTTCTAAAGTCCCTGCCCTTAGGTTTTGGTTATAGCTGTGTAAACACAAGGTTTGCAAAGTTGCATCAGTGCTTTTGAAGGCAAAAATTATCCTGAACTGCGTGTGTGAGATCGAAAGTAAAGGTTTCATTCTATAAGAGCCTGGCGCTCCTATTTCCTCCCCCAAATTACAATGTTGCCTTGAAACCAAAGAAAGAATTGCATTGATTTTTCTAGTTCTGATGGCACATGGCATGTCCTTTGACATTCAGGATCATCTCTAAGGAGATGTTTCCTTTGCATCTCACAGATCTAATCAGGCAAATACAAGTTCACAGTTAAGCCACTTCTGCTGGTAGACAACCCTTTGCAGTACAAAACTACTGAGCTTTTGACTCCTATACACCAGTTGGCTTATCTGCTTAAGAAGCACAGACTTTTAATGTGGATTTAAAGTGATAAGATTAATCTGGTGGAGAAGGTTATGTATGCACATTGCATTGGTGACTGGCTTGCTTCAAGTTAACCAGGAAAAGGTTTAAGCTGAAACAAAATAAGTTTTTAAACTGGAAAAAGTCTGTTTTAATTATAATTCAAATTATTGCTGGGATTTTAGCATAAAGACAAATCATTTCACTAATTTAAAAGTAAGTTAAAAATGAGGACTGAAGTTTAGTCTCCATGATCAGACTTGCAAATTAAGGTACCAGCTTCTCCATGATTTTAGTGCAAGTTAGAAACACGATTGTGTTGAAAAACATACCACTGGAGAGGTAGGGACTAAAATCTCCTGGATTTCCTATGAAACTGTATCCGTCTGACTCCTATGAACCCAAGTTGCTTTTGAAATTGAGATTTGACTCCTTCATCTGTTAAGGCATACAGAAAAATGTACCCTACAACTCATCTGATATGAATTCAGCTGTCAGCAGTGGGACATATCTTCATAAAATGGGCAGAATTCCCTGTATTTGGAATTTGTGTTCTTGTGACTTGCCTATAAATTGAAATGAGAGGGTCCTTGTTTGCTTACTTTCCTGTGCTGGGCCTGGCTTTTCTAGGTCTGGCTTCCGTGCTGGGAGCCCATACTATTTCGTAGAGGATCTTTAGAAAATCTTTAATGTTGTGCTTTTTCCCCCACTGCTTCCCTTGGGTGCAAGCAGCACTGTAGCATACTGAGCTGCTCCTTCTTTTGCCTTGAAGATTTATGTTTAGCAGAGACGATCTTTGAGATTGCAAAATATGTGACATTTGCGCAATGCCATGGCTCATTCTTGTGGCCTGCAGAAAACTACCCTGTAGATGCTGTTGTAACAGGGAATTCTCTCTCAGCGTATGTGGTCAAAAGAGTCATAATAATTGGTAGGGATTAAAACAGAAGTAATCTGGTGGGGAAAGTAAACTCAAAAGTGCCAGCCTTTTTCATACCTGGGTCAGTTGTAGTGTAGCATTCTAGCCAGGAGATGACTCTTCTGTAATCCCCACAGGACCTGCAGAAAGATAATAATATTTCTTAATGCTTCTCTAATATGTAACCAATATGCTTGCCTTCCCTACCAGAGGTCCCACATAGCCATGATGCCTACGTACTCCATGATGGGATCTTTCAGAGGACACATGAGTCTCAAAAGTAGCCGTAAGTATTCAAATTAATACTTGAGAGGTGCCTGTGTGCTCCAATTTTGGAATAACAGCTTGAATATGATGAGATTATTAAAAATACGTATTTTATTATTGAAACAATATGAACTAGATAAGTGCTTCTAATACCTGCCATTAAAAAAACCTCACCTTCTTAATTCAGGCAAGTAGCTTTCCTGGTCAGCATCTTTGCCGAGCACCTGTAGAAGAATTGCTAGGAAGCCGTTCTGCCTGAAGCTTCCCATCTCAGAAATGCTGTTCCTTTATACCTTCTCCAGATCCATATAGTTTCAGTCCTTAATTAGATGCTGGCAAACACACCACCACCACTAGCATCACCACACGCAATTTTTGTCCTTTTTGTCCTTTGCCTTCCATGATAAAGCCCAGCAGCAGTCGAGGCATTTCCCTCTCTGCACATAGGGTGTGCTGCATTTCAGGGCCCCACAGGGTATTATCCTGCCATCCTCCTCTTCCCACCTCTTCAAAGGAACCCCAATGGCCTGAGAGGAGGACACCTATGGTGTCCCCACCTCAGCAATCTGTCATACTGCTTTCCTGTATAAAGTCATATATATGTGTTTTCTGAAGGGAACGGAAGCAGAGACACTTCTGGTAGATGCTCAAAGCAGAAGCCAAAGTTCAATGACTGCCAGTGCTTCCTGTAGCTGAAAACAGGCAGAAATATGTACCCAGAAGGGGAGCAGCTTGAGATAACCGTGCAGTAAACAAAAGTAAGAGGATCAGCAAAACCTTTGTCAGCCGTTGACCGGACCACTCTGCTGAGAGATTGTCTCATCGGTTTCTATATTACCTGCACTGAAGCAAGCACTGTGGCCATAGGCATGGGCAAATGTTCTGCCCTTGTTAAGCATGAGACAAATGCAGAGCTAAAAGGTGGTCCCTCTCCCCTCCAAATTTAGGCTGTAAACAGAAGATGAGGGAGTAGACAGATACAAAAGGATGCAGGACCATAACTGTGAACTACTGCTTGTGGTACGAGATTGCTCTTTCCTTGCAATGCTAGATAGTTACTTGCCAGTAATGTGAAGGGTAGATAAGAATTTGGTATTTCCAAGCTTTTGAGGCTTAAGTATCACTGAACAGTTTTTATTTGTTGATTATAAGTACATGTAGCTTTGTCCCCACATTGTGAAATTTCCACTTGTAGGAATTAGCAGTTAGCAGTGGTAGAAACGATTAGCAGTATAGCAGCACTGCAGTTATTCTACTCTTTTAAAGAGTAAAATAGCTGACATGTTCTTGAGAACATGCTTTTGCTCCTGTAACAGGCAAAAAGTAGTTGCTTTGAATTAGCAGTCTGGTGAGGAGCAAAGTCACATCTTGCGTTTTTCAAAAGCATATTTTTGTTTTTCAGCTACATGGAAAAGACATGTTTTATCACTGTCACTGTGTATCAGTCAAACTTTAATGCTGCTACAACTGGATTTATGATACAACATTATACCTCTGGACATGATATATTCTCTAGACATGATTTGCAGAAGTAATCTCTTGCAATTCAGTCAGTGGAAACTAGGTAAATTAGTCATCATGCAACTACACAGTCAGGACTATAATAAATTACTAGGAAAGTCATTAAAAAATAGGAAATAAAAGTTGAAAGAGTTGCCACTGTTCTTTATTGCTCATTCTTGAATCTGTGTCTCCTGGAGATCTTCCCTCATATATAGAAGCAAGATGTAAATGTCTTGAAAGTACAATAGTACTCAGAGTTTAGAAAGTTTTTCAAAGGCAGCAACTTTCTGTAGGTAAATGGGCTCATACACAGACAATGTTGAAACTCTGAAATGTTGAAAACTTGGATAAAGCAATTGCTAAATGTTACAGGTAAATGAGATCTCTGTAAGACAGAGAAAATGCAGAAGCTTAATTCTGTTCAAACATGGGCCTGAGAACTCCGCCTGTCTTTGCAGCACGCAAAAGGGCTGCTTCAATTTGACCTGACGTGTTTGCCCCATCAACAGAGCCTCATAACAAGGCTACTTAAAATTCCTGGAAGATTTCTTTTTAACATTTCCCTCAATTTGAAGTTATTCAAAGATGTAAAAAACAATAAAAGAAAAATTTGTTAAAAAGTTTGATCTTTCTAGTGGGGTCATATAAGATCACCCTCTCTAGGGGTAGGGAATACTTAGGTGGGCACCCACTGAATCTCCCCCATTTTATTGTTTTTATCCTTAAAACATCTTCTTTGAGAAATGGATGTGTTTTTTTAATGTCCTCTTTTTTTTAGAGAGATTGAGACACTGAAAGACAAAATGACTTGCCAAAGTTCAACAGAAAGTCTCTGCCAAAGAAAAGCATTTGCTTTTTTTTTTTTTTTTCCTTACATAGGAATAACCACAATGTTGCTTATTGCACAATGTTAGTAATTTTCTGGACACAGGATAGAGTTAGATTTTATGAAAGACAAAAAATTAGATTAAACTACTAGTGCCTTGTATATCTTCAGCATTCTTTTTATAAATGGATTTTCCATCCCTTTTTAATCCTCGGATATTGTTTGGATTATCACATTGTTCTTCTGTCATGCTGTCTTTTTCACTACATATATTGAAATCAGGCTGTCACTGCCAATCAGGGAAAGATTTGGGGCATTTCCCGCAATACTATTTTCTTTTCCTTAGTGACAAGAGCCTCTAGCTGCTGTGATTTAGGGCACTGCCATTCCTTGAACTCAGTAAAGCTGCCCCGCTTTACACCAACTAGGCAGGGTGTTGGATATTACTGAAAAGCTTGTTCCAGTTGCTTTTGCCAGCAGGAAGTTACAGCACAATTCGCAAAATTAATGAAAAAAATTAAGTTTTCAAAGTTTTGGAAGTGAATAACTGCTGGTCTCAAGTACATAAAAGCTTTGGAACAGAATACTACTGATTTTAACTATTTGATTTCTTTAGTACGGTACTGACACCCATCAGTGGTTTCCCTGATTGAAACTGGACACATGGTAAATGCTCATGATTAGAAATTTTGTGAGCTTTATATCTGCCTGCTTCAAGTATCAGGTTCCATTGTGGTACCTGTACTACTCATGCTAAACTTCATTGAGACACGAGATAAATGCAGATTGTTCATAATTTTGCACCAAGTTCTCTATTGCTTTATAGCAAACATAGAGTCATTATTTCTGCTGATGTCTCCGCACCTGTTTGTGTCATGGTGGAAACACTCTGGCTGTGCCCACTTGTTTGATGAACCATGAGAACGGACGGTCCTGGAGCTGAAGTAACACCACCTTTCTGTGGCTGGTCACGTTGGGATGTGATGCTGCACCTGGACAGGTTGTTGAAAGCGGTGCCCATCTGGCAGGCCTTTAGCCACCTGCAGGAGCACATTAGTAAATAATACTAAATGAAGCAACAAATATGGCATTAGGTGTTCTGTCCGGTTCTTTCTTGTGGTTCTTGTTCAAAAGATGACACAATACATTGAATGTAGTCAAACTCCTTGGCAGTTTGTAGCACTGTTTCACTTGGTAGGCAAGAGATTTAGACAAGAAAAAGCAACACAGCAAGAAAGCAGCCAAGCTGAGGTTAGAAGGATTGATTTCCAGACTCTCAAGCCAATGTCTCCTATTCTTTCAAAATACAATACAAGCTTCAAAACTAATTCATTAGCTGAAATTGTATGTTGGCGACATGAGCGATGAAACAATCATTTACTTCATTGTGTCAGAAAGCCAAATCTGAATAGGCTGGATTTGCTGATTATCCCAGTGTAAGGGCTATTCTGTATCTGTGGATGAAAGGCCAGAGGCACGTTAGATTTCTGGTTTCCAGTATTCTGTTTATTTTTTAATATGATTCCCTAGCAACTTTCCATCTACAAATCCTGTCTGATGATTTGAGAAGGAAACAAGAAATAGTATTTTTTTTTTTGGAGACAGGTTGAAATACAATGATCTATCTCAGCCACAGTACCAGGTAAAAATTTAAAATGAGTAAATGCTTATGTGCTTCTTGGCTTTTTTTCTGGGCTAATGAACTTATGTCAGATACAGAGACAAATTCTTCCTGATCTGAGGAGTCTTGTGGGTTAGAGATTCAGAGGGGTGTCATGGTCAGTCTGTGCATAACACATTTCTGTTCTACTTCCTGCCTCCTTTTCTGGGCCCACTTCTGTCTTTGCATATATCCAGTTCATTTTCCTCACTACAGAGTGTTAGAGTTAGGCCTGGTATTATCAACAGGTAAGATATTCATATACAGGTTTTTACAGTACTTTGTCCTACTCTCTAGTATTAAATCTTTCAAAATGTAATTTTTATTATATCAGATATTAAACAGTAAGATCCTCTGTTATTCTCCAGAGTTCTATAATATCCAAGGCTCATACATTACTTATTGCAAGCCATAATTCTCGAGTATTCAAAAGCATGCAAAATGAGAATAACTTACCACGTTTTCATGTTAGATTTTCTGTTACACTTACTTTTTGAAAGAAATGAATTAATATTGACTTGATTTTATTGCAAGCGGGAGAGCATAAATATTAAAATGTTTTCAGAGTGGTTAGAACTAGATGATCTTTAAGGTCCCTTTCAACTCTAACCATTCTATGATTCCATGATTGTTGCCTGAGACGTTTCGTGCCCTGCTGAATAATTAAGACTTTAACCTCTTGCAGCTTTTTCTCCTGGACCTTCCTGCAAGCTCTCCAAACAGTACATCATTCAAGATCACATGGCTGCTCATTACAAGAAACTGATGTCTGTCAAAGGTATGTACAGTCTTTGATGATGACAATATCTATGTAGCTGAAAGATGATATCATAGTCAAGGGTATGTTGGTTGCCCTGAGTTTTGGCTGGCTGATGAATTTCTCCCCCTTTCTTTCCTCCTTGTCAGTAACTCAACAGTGTAGGAGGATTTAAAAGTAAGGCATAACATGGTGTGCCCTAAGAGAGGAGATACGTAGAACAATTGATTGGAACCGTAACCTTGTCCTGGGAGAAGCAGTCCTAACTGTTAAAAGGCGTCAAGTCTACAAGGTCAAACCATTCCACAGAATGACAAGTTCATGTTAGGAAAGGGAATATTATTCAATTCCTGTGTTATTTTAATAATGGTTTCTGTTTAGATTTATATGGCAGTTGATGAAAAGGAAAGGTAAAGTGAGAACCAGGGCAGGTACTTGTTTAACTGGGAGAAACCACTGAAGAGTAAAAGAAGATTAGAGTTTTTGATGTTTAGAAAGTTGCAGTATCATTCCTAAATAACCTAGAAGGAAGTTTCATGTTTGAGAGGGCTTTTCAAATACCCTCTCTCCTGTAAATACCTGCGAACCACTAGTATGAGAATTTGGAATAAAAAAGTGTCCTCCATCAGTTATCTGGAGCTGGGTAAACTTCCTCATGCTTCAGGTGCAGATGAAAACTACTGGAGTTGAATGGTCACAGCTGTAGTTAGGTCACTGCAAGATGACCAGTCCTCGGGTTCCCAAGGCTTTCTAACCAAACAATTCACTGATAACCAGTGAGCTTTATAATAACGCATAGCTTTCGAACAATAGAGGAGATTGCTGCTGCATTTTTTTGACAGGAGACCAATTCTTTCATCAATTTGCAGTGCCAAATGCTTTGTTTTACACTACTTAGCTCAAATCTAGTGCATCTTCTTATCATGGTATCAGAACACGGTATTCATGACCTCCACCATGCTACAGTTCATGATCATCCCACTCATATTGGGAGCTGGAGGCTGGATTGCTGCTGTACACTGTTGTACTTAAATGACTTTTGCTTTGGCATGGCTAATGTCACAGAGACAGTGAACTCTAAGGACTGTAAAATTCACATCCTAGTGCATTGCTCATAAATATAGAAAAGCATCAGGATTAATTAAGAACAGCAAAGACTGTCGTACATAATTGAAATTTGTTCTATTCTGAACTGGTAAAGCCTAAATGAGGGAGTGAAGATAAAAAAAATAAAAGGAAGAAGTAAAGATGCTTTGCAGTCTTTCTGTCTGTTACAATATTCTTAAAGCTCTGAAGAAAAAACACAGAAGATATTATTGGCATAAAAGGAGCCAAGTGCTTTGTTCCCAAGTAGGTTTCCGTTTTCCTTTTTTCCAATGTCAGTCCTGCTTGTCTATAGCAAAATTCAGTCAAGCTGGAAATACCTTCTCACGGTAGGTGCTAATCAAAATTTCCAGTGGCTAAAATTTCTAGTTCTTAGGTATTTCACTATCTGAAGGTATAGTTCTCAAAAGTCAGATTTGGAGCATACTAGAGCAGGAACCTTTAATATCAAAACACTTATGTTACTTATTATAGTGCTTCATTCCTACAAGTTTTCCTTGTAGAGCTAAACTTTTGCATGCATATTAAAAACTGCAATATTGCAAGGATATCAAAGTCTGTACATACCTTGATGCTCTGAAGCGCTGACTTGTCACATGTTCCGTAGGAGACGATAGGATTTTGTGCCTCTGAAAAATCCGGTCAGTGTTGAGGCCTTCTCCAGTATCCTTCTAAATATTCTCCAATCTTTTTGAAACACATCTGCTTTTTAAAATACAACCTAGTTGGCCTCTCTCCAGATAGTAGCTAGCCTTGCATGTCTGAAACATTGTTTGGAGCACTCATACAAACTCCAATTTGCTGTGACATTTGGCAGTAATCACAAAAGTGTCTTGGATGGAAATGGAGTCAATGTCCTTCAAATGAAACTGGAATATTGAACTTCTCCTAGGTGATTGCTTTTCCCTCTGCAATCAAGAATAGTATTTCCCCTATACCTCAGCTGTATGCAGGTACATGCAAGCAGACATACAGCTCCATTAACATCCATACCATCTGCTGTATGGACATATGACTTAACGAAGAGTGTGCAGCAATAGAGTGACAGGGCTTGGTTCCTTGAAGTTCACTTGATTTAACCTTTTACAAAGAAAAACAAATGACTGAATAACAGAAAATGCTGTGTACAAAACTGCCTATGTAATTGTATAATCAAATAACTCCCATTGCTAGAAAGATGGTGAAGAACTGATGACCCTGAGCTTAGGGACAACTTGAATCTCACTCTTCAAGCCTCACTTGCCAATTTCTCCTGGCTGATAGCAGGTCTTCTACTCATCCCTGAAATATAAACTTTCTGGGTAGCAGTAGATGCCAATACAAAATGAGTACAGCTTTTCTTAAATTGTAAACTAAAATGAAGGTTAGTAAGTGTAGCTGTACTGGCTCTTAATTCTATATGGGTGAATGCCAGAAAATTCAGACCCAGGTTTGATGTTGAACCAACAACAGCACTGCCGAGGCACTTCTCTTACTTATGCTTTTACCCAGATAAAGACAAGGGGCAAATCCTCAGTTGGTGAAACTGGTGTGTTTGTAGTTGATGTAACTCAACTAACTTCACTACATTTAAGCTATGCTAGCTTTTGAGAGCTGACCGTTGGCCAAGATAATAACAGGAAACATCACTAGGGAAACAATGGGATTTAGTAGTTTGTACATCTGCTAATATTATGCTGACTGGTACAGGGACTTCAACACCTTAGGATGATCAGTTTCATCGCTATTGATTTTTTTATGATTCCTTATAATGTTAGTGTTTCATTAGACTGAACCTTCTTTTTGTTAATACAGCTGCTGTTGACTCATCTGCACCAAAGAGTTTGCATACCAGTGTTAAATGTGAGTAGTTCTGGTTTGTTTTCAAAATAGGACTGGCTCCATTTGTTTGCTTTGGAAATACTTGTCATCTTTTATGATGAAGATTTTCTGAAGAGGAATGTACGTGCCAAAAATATGCTTCATTGTGATTAAGATGATAGTATTTAGTAACTAATCTAGTATCTAACTTAACAGCTGTATCTAGCACTTGGTTCGTGTTTGCACAGGTACATGCTAAATTGCAGACCATGGAATTCTTATATATACATACTTTAAGCAACAGGTCTTTTGGAAGAATGAATTGCTTTAGTTATCCAGTCTAATCTCAGACTGCTGGCCTGTTGCATTTCTTGCGAATCCACACGGTATTTTTTTGTTTCCTGAACTGCATCGTGTATCTCTGGGCAGCAGGCATACTGTAGTTAAAACAGGTTTTGAGAAATTAACGGAGTTTTGGTAAGAGAACATTGCACTGCACCTTAACGCCACCTCTTGGCTGAAGCCTGCAGTACCCAATATGTAGGCAGAGTCTCTCCTGCCCTTCCTTCTTTGAAAGGAAGAAAGACTGATGAAAAGCAATACATTCATCCCTTTCCCTGGAAACGGAGCATTCACTCTGGAATGTTGCTTAGTTTTCTCCATTCACCAGGTTGTGAGGCATATGCTACTTCTCTGTTTGATAGTTATGTACATGGGAGCACACGCACTTTCTACACAGAAAACCCCCACTTTAAAATGAAATTTAAAAGAATGAAAGCTTCTATTTTTCCACAGTGCATACATAATGGGAAACATGTATCAGAGATTGCAGTAGGCCATTGCTCTGAGCGGGGTATAATGTTGTTGGAAGCAAAGATATCTCAAAGGTAATGGTGAGATTGCAGTTGTTCAAGCAAGATACACACAAGTCAAGAAGGCAAACAAAACTCTTGCCCATTAAGATTCAGAAAAATGGATCATATAAGATCTTCAGTACAGGAAAGCAAGAGAACAAGTTCAGGATTTTAATACAGCACAGTAAAAATTCTCTTCTCTTTGTTTTTTAACTCCTCATTATCAAGAGTATGTTATTCTTTTTCTTTTTTGCAGTGATGTCTTTTATATAATTTTAAACTTAGTATTTTCAATTAATGGCTTTATGAAAACAGTGCTGCAGTAAGAGAATGAAATGCTGTAGAAAGCTTTCTGAGAATGTTAACGTTTGACAGAAAGGTAATTCTGACACCAAAGTGGGAGAGGAGTAGCATTGCACCTACAAAGATCACAAGGACATAGAATTTGTTCAGCTACCTGCATTAGCTACAGGAGTCAGTTTTCCTAGATGAGGTATCAGAGAGAAACATTATCTGTGTTTCTCATAACGCTTTCTTAGGAAGCTACTGTATTGTTGTGTGGAGTTTCGGTTAATTTAGAAGCCCACATGAGTA
The DNA here is from genome assembly GCA_033628505.1 of Tringa tobata. NCBI lineage: Eukaryota > Metazoa > Chordata > Aves > Charadriiformes > Scolopacidae > Tringa > Tringa tobata. The sequence continues at coordinate 10,110,689 of JAHREE010000287.1, read as the reverse complement.
CAAGGCTCCTGGTGCTCATAGAGGCCATAACATGAGATTCGCAGTCAGAGAAAGTGAGGACCCAACATCATTTTTCTCAGTAGCCCATTGGGGAAATGCAAATCTCTTTTGTTGTTTAATATTTATCTTCGCTAAAAGATACATAGTATCACCTAAGCCCTTTTTCTAACAGGCTAGCTCCAGAAACATCCGTTTTAGCTAAAGAAGTTTTGTCCCTTAAAGAAAATTTTGAAGTCACAATGAAAAGGTGCAGCAGAACTTAGGTCTTCTGAAGTTTGAAGTAGAGCAGTAGCACAATGAAGGTACAGTTGCTGCTAATGGGGTTGATGTGCAAATTGTTTGAGCAGTATAAAATGACTTTATGCCTACAAAAATACGCTTCTGTTTATCATTTGCATATTCAAAGACACAAAATAAATGAAGGCTGTTTTGCCAGCCTACTAGAACAATAGGAGGACAAAATTAATTTTATGCTTAGTACAAGATTACAGCGTTTTTTCTTTTCATGAAAATTTTCTCCCACAGCAGTCTCCTGCTATTGCTATTACTAGTTACTAAGTACAGTGTGCTTTTACAACCTTGAAATTTATCAGAGCTAATATAGATACACAGATACATGTTCTGATGCAATATAGTTTCTAACCTGTTCTCAGTCCACTCAGATAGGTATAACCTTGTTTTCCAAATGTGTGATCTGTGTTGGATACCATGTGTTTCAATGATAGGCTGCAAGAAGAAAATTCAGGTCGCTCCATAGTGATGCAGACATAGCATAAACCTATTAAAATAAAGAAAAAAAATTTCAAACAGCTACAAAGATTAGTTCTGAAAAGACAGAAGAAAATACAATGTGCAGTGCTTTGTTTCACTTTATGAATAAATGTACTGCAGATAAAACACTGCAAATAATCAGCTTTTTTGACAATCTGAAAATGCACCATTTCACAAGCTGTCTGTACTGGTGCACTTTAGATTTAGAACTGTATAGACAAAGTGGGAGACGTGCAATCTATAGGACTTTCTCCTGAATATCTTCAGGTATAGCTTGGATTTTCAGTTCTGGGGTTTAGAAGAGCACTGTTTTAAATTTGGTGCTTCATTGGGCTTTTTGCTGGTTTAGATCTCATGAAGTTACTAATGTTGCAGTTGGTAAGGGTGTCATTGAATTAGCTGAGATTGTTTCATATAAAAAATTCTTCTAACAACCTTTAAATATGGTTCATAAAGCATTACAAGTGCCAGCTTTCATCAATTTGTGTGAATAGAATAGAGTAGACTAGACTAGAATATTTCAGTTGGAAGGGACCTACAATGATTATTTAGTCCAACTGGCTGACCAATTCAGGGCTGACCAAGTTAGAGCATGTTGTTAAGGGCAATGTCCATATGCCTCTTAAAACTGACAGGCTTGGGGCATTCACTACCCCCCTAGGAAGCCTGTTCCAGTGTTTGACCACTCTCTCGGTAAAGAAATGCTTCCAGCCTAAATCTCCCCTGGCACAGCTTTGAATCATTCCCATGTGTCATGTCACTGGATACAAGGGTGAAAGAATACTTGTGTCTCTTTTCTGCCAGAGTAACATTTGAAATGCTGTTGAAATCGCACAAACTTGTAAGTCAGGGAGAAACAGGTAACACAAAGCCTCCTGAGCAGTCCTTTCTCTCCAACATGCAGTTGGCTTTGTCGTAGCAGTAAGACTGCATCTCTGGTGTGCTCATTCTAAGAATCACAGTCCATTTTTCAGCTCTCATCAATGGAAACGTGTATCTGTCCCCGGCTTTAAAACTAGGTGTATTAGCTGGAGATGCATCAGAGATCAGGAATATGGGAGATACAGTTCATCATTGTAAGTGTTCTTGTGGAAATAAAATTAAGCAGAGGTGTTTTAAGAGTCATGAGAGCAGCATGACTTATGAAACTACTGTGAAAACAGTGATTCCTTGGCCATCCTAGTGTGGAAAATGTCTGACAAGGAGGATATTTGCATTTCTTACTCCCAGCAGAAGCCACATTTGCTAGAAAGAGCATCTAATAAATATGGAAAGAGCATAAGATGTTCTGCTGAACACGCCAGTTACCAGGTTTCAAAAGGATGTCTCCACAATCAAAAAGAAGAATTTCTGTTCCAATGGAAATGTGAAATTTCTGGGGGGGAAAAAAAAAATCCATTTTGAGGCATTGTTTCTATTCCAACAAGGGAGAAAATTCAAAATAATTTTGTTTCAAATCAGATACTGTATTTATTTGTACAGCATTGAGCTTGAGACTTAAACTTACCTTTTAAACCCAGAGAGTCCTCCAAATTTCTCAGTTATTAGGGATTAATAATTAACAATTAATTAATAATAAGCAGCTGAATAACATTCGTTGACCTTGGAAGCATGAGACAGTGCTCTGATGACCAGCTCTAGAAGTCTCTTCCAACCAGCATTTCCATGATACTGTGATGCTTTGCCCCAGATTCACAGAGCCCAAGTTTGAGTCAGGTCTCCTGAGGCTGATCAGCTCAGTAAGAGGAAAAGAAACCTTGGCTGATGTACATATGAAGCTGTCCCAGATGAGCTGGCAGGAAACTAGGAAAAACTTAATACTCATGAAAGATTAATCAAAACCAGTCCTTAACAAAGGAATCTATAAAGGTAACCCACACTTCATAGAGGAAAACGAGCCACCCAAATCGTTAGTTGGTCCTACAGTTCTGAAAATCCCTTACTAAAGCTCAGCTCTTTGGCTCCATCATACTCAGTCCACCACTCCAAGGAAGTGTGGTAGTCCAGGGCACCCTGCCCTAATTCTCTTCCTACTCTCCCATTCCAGGAATGAGAGCGACTCCACCAAGACCTGCTCTCATATATTGTTTTACTCCTGGTTTTGCAGTATCTGGTCTGCTTCCGTTAGCAGAGTATTGGGTAGCAGTCCAGCAAGACAAGCACACCAGCATGGTGAAGCTGTGGTAGGAAGTGGTCAGGTACCTCAGTCTCACTCTACACAAGGTAAAGAATCTCCTGAAGGAAGATTCCTAAAATACATCTGACTCTGTGGGCACACCTTTAGGGCTCCATGTTGTTGGCCTTAAGACAAAGCTATCCTCCTCCTCTCTGCTGAGCTATGATTTGATTACTAAACCAAGGTCAACTAATTACAATGGCAAAATGAGCTAATCAGACCGTTGCATATTCTGCACAATTCCCTTGCACTTTTAGAAGTAAAGTTTATACATTTACCCAAAAGGAATTACAAGTAATATTATACATAAGTACATGAGGCTGTGTGAAAGTTTCTCCTTCACCTTTTATGGAGTATTGACCACATAATTGCTCCATGTGCTGTGACTAATTTTTATAAATATGAAAGCCAAAAGTACATATAAATAGGTGCAGAAACACATGCTTTAGTAATTGGAAAACGGAATAGTAGCTTTCTTTAAGATGAATTTTATTCTTTCTGTGTGCCAGCAGAGTACTTAAGTGCTTAGATATGGCACACAATGGTCTTTTTATAACCTGTGTTTTTCCCTTTCAAATTCTCTGCATGAGACAGACATTAGTCAAAATAATAATTTCCATTTGGGTTTAACCAGTTTAAAATTAAGTTGCTTTGCAACTTTCAAGACCATAACACCTGTGAAAAAGAACAAGTTGTTCCTCCAGACAGTTCAAGACATACAAAATTGCAGCATTTTATCTACAGTTTGTGTGAATAATCTATAGAGGCAATTATGTAAACATATTTTTATTCTTTCAGATGTAGAATCTTAGCTGTCACTAATCCTGGGCAATTGAATGGATCATTTAGCAAACTGGATATTAATGTGTTTATATATGCAAACATCAATTTTCTATCATTGTAAGTTTATGGAGCGTTAGTGAAGTAGTTTTTAATAATAAATTTTGCAGTCTGTAAAAAGAAATGTGTATATCACCGTTACAAGGGAGCTGCAATGAAGGGAATATCCAGTATATGACTACACTGCGTCGTTCAGCTATCAATAATTAAACAACCAGTCTGGTGCATAAATTCTTCTTCTCACACTTTGAATCCTACACTACACTAGCAGCTCCATTTGGGATCTGAGTTCCATTATGATAGCCACTGCACAGTGTATCTTCCGAGGATATCTGCCCAAAATGATGTGCCACCTAGAACAGAGTAAATGTGTGCTATCGTCCTCTTTTACAGGGAAGAAATTAAGACACCAGAGATTAATTAACATACCTGTGATCACACTGGAGCCTGTTGTAGAGCTGGGAATTAAGTGATAGTTTTCTGAGTCCTACCGCAGTGCTTTAATCACAAAGGCATCCTTCCCGTCAATTTGAGAGTCAGCGCTGTTGAAAGGAGTATTTGTAAAAGGGGAGGAAGGTGGTAGTGGGAGCTACTGGAGGACACAGAGAGCAAGAGTCTTGTCATAACCATGTGCACTGACGACTTTAACTTTGCGTTCCTACCCCGCTGCCAAAGGAGAAAGTAGCATATGTCAGCAATCAGTCAGTACTTTTAAACAGGGATGAAGTATCTTGACATTTCTCTTGTACTTCTAGAATTCCTGCCCTCCTTGAATACCTCTGTACAGCATCAGTACAAAAAAAAAAAGTGTCATTATCCCTCTAGATACATTCCTCTTGTATGTTCCTGTCAGTGTTCTGCAGACAGATGTTATGACTTCTACTTCTGGCCTTTCCAATTATATATTTTCACCAGAAAATATAGAATCAGTTCAAATAACAAGTGACTTCGCTATAGGAAATTTTATTTGCTAACTTAACAGAAATTCTAGAAAGAAATTCTTGATCGCTCTTTGGCATAAAGCAGAGCTGACAATTGAGCATCCTCCACTGTTGGCTTCAGGTAAGAGATGAAAATGTGTACCTTGGCTAAAAAAATTATATCAATTTTTAGTAACTTAGGAGATGAGATTCTTAAAAAATCAAAAGCAGTGATGCTGGATGTACTCCTCTGTTGGACCACCTTTTCCCAGTGTAAATTACAATTGTAAATCTGTACTGATGAGAGGGATGGTGATCTGGCCTTTCGTATCAGAAATGTGCTGATACATGCTGTACATGAGAAACGGGCTGCAAGAATGGGAGATGCACCAAGTATCAGAGTTTGCTCTTATTTGCTTATGCAGGAAGCTGTGAATACTTAGAGGTTAAGCACGGGTGGTAGTTTCTGAGCTGTGAACCTCACCTTTTGATTATATCTTATCTATACTTACTAAACGATTAAGAAAGAAAGACTACTTACCCTAAGTAAGTAAGTAAACCAAATGCCAAATCTTGTCTTTGCTCAAATAAGAGAAAAGCGTGTGTTCTTTCTTTATCTTGACGTGGTCTATGAAGGAACTGCATCACGTGCTGTCAGCTCCATCGGTGTCCATTAACTTGTCAATAAGGCAGAACCAGTCCCAGCAGATGTGGGTTACGGCCAAAGATTTCAAGCGGTTCAGAATTGCTGGATTGGGTGGTTTGTTATGGAAAGCCAATTACTTCTTGCCTTTCTCCCGTGGAAAACCCTGTGAACATCAGCATGAGCACTCACGTTAACAAAATGTGCAGAATTTGGCACGGGATTAGAAAACAACATGGCAAACAACAACAGGCAGCGTTGCTTAGCAATGTGTACTGAGTATACCTGGCATTTCAGAGACTTCTCTTCCCCTAAAAAATCGTTGTTATCCAGTCACTTGCTAGTATTGCAGCATTTAAATATTGATGAAAACAAATAATGCTGAACCAGAGCTTGGGGCTTAAAAAACACCTACACGTTATAGATTACCGTGCCAACACAGGCTTTTCATAACGACAGCTAGCAAGGCAAAGAGCATCAGAAATCAAATCTAAGCACTTCAGCCTCACACACTGGTTTTTGCTGAAAGAATGGTCTTATTTGCTCTGAAATGCCAAAATAAGCAATGCCTGCACCAGAGGAACTATTACCTGTGCAAACTGAAGCATTTGGCCCATAGATGTGAACATCATGAGCAGCTGTCCTTGTATCCCTTTGTATTGCAGTGGTTGAAAAATCTGAGATTACATCAGTTAACTATAGCAGCAAAAATTGAGAAAAAATTATATTTGAGATAAGTTGATAGGTGATCCATGATTACTGACATGTTTCACAGACACAGTGAGAATAAACTGTTGTGGTTATAGTGCCTGATTTTTCCCTAAGTCTTCTCTCTGTTCATTGCTGTTTTACAGAGTTGGGGGGAAGGGTTTAAATGTATGTCCAAACCTTATTTATTTACATCCCACTTCTCATTAAACTGTTCAAAAGGCTAACTTACCTTGCTATGAGGAACATACTCCTTTCTTTTAGGATGAATTTTTCCAGCCTTGGTAAATCCTTGCTTGACAAATTGTGTTGTTTAATTTCTGTTCTTTCTATAGGTGTTTATAAGCTGGAATAAAGATTTTTCTTAACCATCCTTTTGAGGAACTAAATACATTGAGCTCCTTAAACCTGTCACCATGAAGAGCGTTCTCCAGACTTCACCATTCTTACGGATCTTCTCTGCATCCTTCCCAAATTATAAATGCTTTTTGAGTAGTGAAGTTTTAGAGCAGGATATATAATTCCAGTAGCGGCCATTCACTTGTCAAAGGAAAATGCAGTAAAGGCTCATGGGACTTACATTTGAGATATCCACTCTTCGTAGGCAATGGTATCACACTGGTTTTGGCTACACTGTCGCTGTGGGAAATTACAGGCAGGTGTTTGTCTAGGAGAAGGTATGAATATTTTTCAGCAACATTGATTCCCAGATAAGACTCACCTCTTTCAGGTTAGAGCCTGCATTTTCTGAATGGACATTTTCCATTATCCATGCTGAAAAGTATACTGCTTGCCTACACCTACCTCATTGAGTGATACAGATCACTGTGTTAACCACCCCTTTATTATTCACCAGTTCCCCAATGGTAGTTGTTCAACCTTTATGAGGAATCATTTTATGTTTTCTTTCAGATAACTGAAAGAAATAAATTAATAATATAACATAAAAAATGATCCTTGGATTAGAAACACCTGCCTTGCAAGGAGTCCTCATTGCTAATTACTATTTCAGATCTGCGAGTTAGCCATTTTGCAAACACATGTAATTTTGTAGTGTTCTAATTGCTTAGTCAAAATGTCATGCAGAACAAAGCCAGGGAGCTTCCAGAAGTCTTTTAAACTAACACCTTTATCTCACTCAACCACAATCAGAATCTCTCTTTCTCTTCTTATCAAGTTAGCATGGTGATTTTTTTAAAACCATATTGATTGGCATTGCTCACATTATTTACTTTAATTGTGTCTTTTAACAGCCATTCAGTTGTTATGCTCAGGGCTGATATCAGCCTGGAGTTCATTTACTACTTTAGCTCTTCTTTTTCCCCCACAACCCTTTGAAAACTTCCTTGTTGTTTCAAAACTCATCAGGAGTTAAACATCAGCCAACTCTTTTAAAACACTTGGTAGGAATTAAACCAGAACTCCCACTGCGAGCCAAAAATGAAGGCATGAGCCAAGGTGTGGATTCTATTTCTAACTATAATCACTGAGTTTTGTAACATCTGGTAAACAACTTCAGGGAAGGCTGTTCCGGCTTCATATCCCTTGTTCATACTTGGGCCATAATGTTCTGTCTTAGACCTGAAAATAACCTTCTGGTTTAGGAGGCAGCTGTGGAATCAGTCTGAGGTGCTTGCCAGCTCTTCTTTCTATTTAAGATAAAGATAAGTAGAACAGAAAGGCATTAGATTAAAAAAAAAAAAAAAAGGTTCCGTTTGTTTCGTTCCTCTTGACCAATATATATTATCAGCTAAGCTCCTTCTACTACGTTGAGTAAGTTTGTGTTTGGTCATTTTGTATGTGGGCCTTTAATACAGCAGCAAAGGAGAGACAAGATGTTTTATTAACTGGCAAGCAACAAGAACTGCCAGGAAAACAGAGTGGGGGCTGTAGTATCTGAATCTTCCTGTGTTTTTCAAAGGACCAGATTTCAACTAAATCTCTTCTATTTTCTGTATGTTTGAAGCATTGACAAGTACCAGATACCAGTACAAGTACCAGTGAAATTGTATAATAGCACTGATAAATTAACACTTGCCACAGTAGGAAGGATGATAAATTAGCAAATAAATGAGCTTAACAGAGAGGCTGTTGAATACATTTGTCTAAAGAACTGCTGCGCTGGCCATATCACATGATTCTATTCCCTGGGAAGCAGCAAAAAGGTAGTCAAGAGATACTGGCTATTACAGGAATAAAAGTAGTCAAGTCTTGAGAGGATTCAGGTGACACACTGCGTCATTGTATGCTTCTGTAGGTGAAACCTTGCCCTCCCCCTCTCCCCCAATTAATTATTCCCAGATATGGTTTTAACTGTAAACTACAGCCAGTTCTTAAAGACTTAGCTAGGACATGAGATCAGAAGGCAAGAGGTGTCTAATTTTTGCTTTTCTAGAAGAAAAAGAAAAAATCCCAAACACCTATCATTTGGGATACGAACCTTGCATGTTATTTTCTTTTTTGTTCTTGGTCATTACTAGGTGTTATTAAAAACTATTTGGAGAAAGGCTGAACGGGCAGGTGATCCTTCTCTCCTTCTGTAGCTCTTGCTGAGGAGCAGCCCGTGTGGCTGGGCCAGGCTGGTCGGTGTGCCACGGTTGCAGCTGATTTTCAAACAGAACCGTAAGGAGTACGTGTGAAAGCCAGCAACCTGACCTGAAGACCTAAGAATGACTTCCTCTCTTAGCCCTTTCATTCATGCATCTGGGGAGCACGCCAGGTCACCGCGGGGCGAGGTCATTTTAGGAAGAGAAGTGTAGGAGGGGAGAGGCTTCCAAAGGAAGCAGCCTGGAGCTCTGCTGGCAGCCGGTGGGCCCTGGGAGCTGGCAAGACTCTGCAGCCCTGGAATCATGAGAAGGGGCATAGGGAAAAACGTGAATGAGGAAAAAATAGTGAGGAAAGAGAAACTGGAGGCAGCAGGGCTAGAAGGTGGGGAGGCAAATAAATTGCTCAGCAGATGTGTCAGCAAACCAGGATGTGCTGCAGGACCCCTCAGGCCATCTCACGTGGCCGAGACACACACAAGACCCAACACTCTGGGCAGTGAATCCTGGCGTCTGTTAGGGAAGGGGAAGGATTGCTATGAGACATTCTGGCCCAGGAGCTTTTGCTAACTAATCAAAACATAAAACTCTAATGAAGTGGAATAGTAGTTGTTTAAATAGGTTTAATGCCACATAGCATATTTATAACCTGTATTTATAGTAAAAATATCAGTAAAATACTAGACAGAGCCTGTTAAAAACCTGTGTCTCTTTGATGTGGGACATTTAATTTTCTTGTCCCTGGCGAGGCTTGCTGAAGACTCAGCCATGCCTGGAGTTGACAGTTGTCCTGCCTCACCTGCGCACTGACAGACAGCATGTGCAGAAGAGCAGAGAGGCACGGACGTCACCTTTTCCCGAGGCCTCTCAAGTCATTGGCACTGGCCGTGAAAGAAGCCAGGTATCCTGACTGGCAGTGCTCTTGCACAGACTCTACAGCAAGCTGCCTTGTCTGTCATTTTCCATGTGACTGCAGAATGCAGTCTTTAATCAGAATTGGGGGGTTCTTTGATTGGGCACTGCACAAACCTAGATAAAAGGGGAAGGTATTAATCTCTGCATGAACGCGATTGAGCAAGTACATTTTGTTATTTGTTCCAGTGAGTTGTATAATCCTGCTTCCCAGTCATCCAAATAGGATTTAGCATTGTCAACATGTTTCTCTTAATAGGATGATGCTACAAACTCATGTCTATGCAAGACTGGAAGGCCAGATTACATGTCTCAGGAGACTATATCAGTTTTAGCTGTTAGTGAAATCCGTTTTTTTTTTCAATGGCCTTGAGGCCACCCTTCAGGGGAATTGTCAAGACATGGTGTGCCCCATACGAGAGCCATCACAAACTTCAGAGGAGCCAACCATTTAGTGCAGTATCTAAATGTTGGGGTTAGTGTTTGTTGTTTTTAAAAATCAAGTCTCAGCTATTCGTTTTCTGAAAGAAATATTGCTTTCTTTAAGACAAACTAAAACCCTGTAACCCATCTGCTAAATCAGAAATGTGCAATACTAAATTCAGGTCGATGCATCTCCCCCTCAAAAGAAAATCTGAAGTAAGTGCTGCTTTGCCAGGTTTCAAGCATTATTCTGTCACATTACTAGTGAGATGTGCTGCAATTTTGCCAGTTCAGAGCAGGAGGAGTTGCTTCTTATTAGCAAAAAATTTGCAGGTAATTGTAAGCGTAAATTCTAGTACATTGCCACAATAGCAGTGTGAGAGGGTAAGGGGGCCCTAGGCCAATCAAGAACCAGTTGTGCATTTTGTCAGGAATAAGTCAGTATTATTCACAGTAACGTCACGCAGCCAGAAGTCACATTTCAGCAGCTCACCTGAAACAATGCTAACCCTCTAGAATTACCTTGTTTGAGGATTCTCTGCAGCTGAAGGGAAGGAGTAGAGCACGTCTCTCTGCTGGCCTGCCACGTGCCAGAGCTTCACAGGGCAAGGAAATTCTGACAGAGCTGCATTTTCAACCCGAAAGAACCATATGCAGCTTGCGGGACCTCAGTGGACCCAACCTTACCAATATTTTGTGTGTGAATCCTTAGTTTCGGGTAGAACTGCTGAGGCTGTTATTTTTTAAACACCATCTACAAATGGAAAGGTGGTGTTGCACATCACAATTCATATCCCTTTTCTCAAGCTATGCTTGGAAGGAACACGGCAGGTAAAATGGTCATGCATCATTTTTTTTGCATTGCTAAAAGTAAGGTTTGACAAAAGACAGGGAATTGTGAGAGGCTTTGCATTATCCATGAATATGCCCCTGTGAGTCTCTGTGGTCTTGGGTAACTCATATCCCCTTCTTATTCCTATGTATTCTTATTATTATTTTCTAATACTTGATATATAATATAATACATAAAAATATAATATGATATATAACAGTAATGCTTATTATGAGAATAAATATTCTTATTCCTACTCTCACTTGCATATTTTCAGAATCAGAAGACCTAAAGGACTGTGTCTTTTTCTGTACTTTTTGTGTGTGAGATGTTAGCAGAAGTGTCACCCTACTCTTTTCAGCCTGAGTTTGCTCAATACAGAAAGTTCACTTTCTTGGCATTACAGTCTGCATAGATCACAGTCTATAGTCACTCAACTCCTAGTACATAGACTTGAATCCTTACTTGATTGCCTCAGCTCCTGCCTGGGATAGGGGAAAGAGTGCGCAAGAAGTGGGAAAAAAAATGTTGCCATACTCTTTTATCCCTCCAATACCTCATTACTTACTGTGTGAGTGATGTAACGGAGTCCTGGCTTGCATTTATTTCAAATTCAGATGTGTGCTGAGCATGGAGACAGCAAGCGCCTGTAAAAAGCAGAATCACAGAATCATTCAGGTTGGAAAAGACCCTTGGGATCGTCGAGTCCAACCATCAGACCTACTCTACAAAGTTCTCCCCTGCACCATATCCCCCAACACCACATCTAAATGACTCTCAAACATGTTCAGGGATGGTGACTCAACCACCTCCCTGGGCAGCCTATTCCAGTGTCTGACCACTCTTTCTGTGAAGAGTTTTTTCCTAATGTCCAGTCTAAACCTACCCTGTTGCAGCTTGAAGCCATTCCCTCTTGTTCTTTTGCTAATTACCTGTGAGAAGAGACCAGCACCAACCTCTCTCTGATGTCCTTTCAAGCAGTTGTAGAGAGTGATTGTCTTCTCTGTCTGCTACTTGGTATTAAGAGGAGACAGAATAGTGGCAAAAAGAAGAACAAAGGGTAATACTCTATGACTTGACCATTGATTAATCTGTAAATGATTGTGTTTACATATTTTTACATATTTTACATATGTTTACATATTTTCATGTACAGACAAGGATCAGCAGAAAAGAGACAGACTTATTCAAGCCCTTGAGAAATACAAGAAGGACCTTGTACCTGGTCTTCCTGCCTCATCGTTCAACTCCAGAGGTGTTTCTCCAAGCCAGCCGAAGGTGCGTGATGTTCTGACCGTGTAGGACCTGTGACACAGGTAGTTCTGAGTCGCACGAAGGACGCAGTTTCCCCTTAGTTGGCTGTACTCTGAAGTGCCGGGAGTGCCCGTAACACAGAAGCTAAGTGCAGGTTTATTCAGTGTGGCTTTTTGTAGTCTGGTCAAACAGATATAATCTTTGACTCTCAGTTTTGCCAGCTGGCATCTATCCTCTCATCTAACTGTTGCTATCCTCACTTGGCCTACAGTGACAGGTACCTATGTCATGACTACATGTACATGACCAAAATATGACCCTGCACGGACAGCATGAGTGTGTACATGCCCACACGCGTTCTCCTTGCTCCTTTGGCCAATGGAATTAGAATTTTTAACAAAGTATTATATGGGTGCCCAGAAAAAAAAATAAAATTGAGTGAATTTATTGAAATAATTTCACAGAATCACAGAATACAACCAATCCACGGTTAGAAGGGACCTCTGAGATCATCGAGTCCAACCACATAAAAAAACAAAAAAACAAAAACAAACAAAAAACCCCACCCACCCATTTGCTGATGTGTGTGACAGCATTCTTATTAGGATGATTTCTGTACGCAATATTTTCAAGAGACGTAAATCCCAATGATTTTCTTAGTATTCCCACTGAACACAATGCAATAACTTCACATTGTTTAACAGTATCCTCTGAATTTCAGAATGGTATTTACTGGTAAAAGCAAGATCCTCAAGTAATTAATCCTAATTCTATATATTCTGCCAGATACCAGAAATTCTACAACCTCATGCTAGTGCGAGTAGGCCTGCTCTTCACCAAATTCTGCCAGTGGACCTTAGCTGGATAGACCAAACCTTGCAAAACATTTCATTCTGCCATAGTCCAGAGTCTCTCTGGGGCAAAAGTTCCTCAGCAGACTATCATTAGGTTATAAAACTTTCTATTTGTTGAGAATTATAGTGGGTTTACCACTAGATTACCAATAATGCTGTTTATAAAGAATTTCATCCAATTCAAACATGCGCATTATTTTGATTTGTAAAATCTTGCTCCCACTGACAGAAATAGCAAAGTGATAGGCCACGATTTCGTGTATGGTATTTATGAGGATAACAGTGGTTCTGTTTGACTTCAGACTCATGAGATGGAGCCATGCTCACACCTGCATGGGCATACAAGAAGAGAGAATAGAAAATGCTATTGAAGAAGGGCTGTGAGATTGCCATTGAGACATCAGTCCCATAGATAAGAATGCACAATGTCCAAGGAAGAAAAAAATCTCATGTTCTCCCTCTGTGGGCCCTGGCAAGCAACATGGAATTTCTGTAATTTCCCAAGACTACTAGTCATCAGCAACTTCAACCTTGTAAAGAGAAGGAAGGAAAAAGTAAACGGGAAGAGGGACTTGTTAACTAGATCTAACAGTGCCAGGGTGCCTTTACTCCTAACTGTAGTTCCCAAAACTCCACAAGTAATTTAGACCACTTGAGACAATTTGAAAGTAGTTTCTTAAAATTCCTCCTGTGTGAATCAATTTGTAGGAGACACTGTCTTCAGCAAATTGCTGTAGTGATTTTTCTGTCAGTTATTTTGTTCTTTAACTTACAGGTGAGGCGGTCACTGATGGAAAATGGTCACTTATATTTGACAACTGGTCCGAACAACTGTTCCAGGATAAAGAGAGGGCAATGCCCCTCTGTATCTTTTCAGAAGCTCACTTCAAGGACTCTGATGCCAGCTCCTACTGCAAGAAAGTCTATCCAAAGTACTGCTCAGCATGCTTTGTCTCAGAATCCTGTTCACAGCTCTGGTACAGACAGATCACCTGCTTCACCACATCTGCAGTCTCGCATGAGTTTAGGCACTGACAACAGGAAGAAGACATTTCAAAACTCATGTAATAAAACATATTCTGGGGACCTCCTTGACAGACATTCAATTTACTTCACAGAAAAAAAGCAGCGTTTTACCCCTCAAATTTTAAAGACATCACACCAATCCTTTCTTGTAAAACATAGGTGCTATAATCCCCCTACCAAAAAAAAGATCTCCTCCCCTGGCAGATCAGCAGTTAAATCAGCAGATGTCAATAATGAAAAGAGAAGAGAGTTACACAGGTACTTACTCAGTTTGTTTATACATCACTGCTAAAAGTTAAGTACTTTTCCTTTCAAACTCATCATTTTAAGCTTAACTGGTTTTCACTGTGCTTTTAATCTTTCAGATTTTTAGAAGATACGTATGTGAGACCACATTCAGATCACTTTTCTCAGCAGCCAGTTGAGGTTGGTGCACCCAGCTTATTACAAATAAAAAGAACGGAGCTCACTGTTCATACACAAAAGTTGTCCTGGTTGTGTGGAAATGAGATGGATAATGAAATCATTGGCTTTGGTGCATATACGTTAAGAGCAAAACCAAAAATAAAGTCGACTTGTGAGAAGTCATTAAGATGGTAATTGAGAAATCTAGCATGTGTGGTTAGATAGAGTCAACAGACTTCCGTGTTCAACACAGGAACAGCTAAAGTAAGTGGGAGAAATTTCTCTGAGAAATGCAAATGAGGCATTATGCAATGTGAAAAGCAGTGTATTCCACCACAAATCTGTTCTTCTGAAGGAAGTGCTTTATCATACTTGATTGACATCTTGCTGCACTCCTAACGTTGCAAGTGGTCATTTCAGCTTTTGATTGATTTACAGCCTTTCACTCCGTCTCAATAATAACCTGGAGCCCAGAAACATGCAGGCAAAGTGCTGATGGCTCAGCCTACACTCAGTACTGTGCTATGCTGTACAAGACTTCGTCTGAAAGCTGCACTCCATTAGTCACCTGGATTTTTAAGATGAATGGGGGATTCATTTAGTAAATTTTAGTGCTCTGAAAAATAAGGGATGCTTAACAGCAGCCAGAGGCATACATGATAGAAAGGTTTTGTAAGATTCCTTGGCTTGCTCATCCCTTTACAAAATCAGTGTTGAATTTCTATACAGCTCAGCACAAGCACCACAGGCATGAATTGTGCTAGCCCTGTGTTAGCTGGGACTATACTATTCCCTGTTCCAATCAACAAAACCTTCATTTTACAACTCTGTCAAGAGAAACTTATATTCCCATTTGATAATCTGCAGCAAAATATAATTTCAATATCAATCTGGTTTTCTAAGTCTTCTTTCAAAGATACAAATCTATTTTGCACATCATCTTAAAGAGGCAACTGTCTTATTCCAATGAGGTCTGCAAATATGTTCTATTTTGTCAGAACTTCTGATTTCCTTTATAGTATTTGCATGATTTTTCTCAGGTTGTACAAGCTTGTTTCCAGTTCTGCTAACATAAACCAACGTATATGATAATACGTTATTTATATGAGTGATTGACACTCAAGACATTTATTTCACATGAGCTGGCCTGTCACTTCAGTATGACGTAGTTGTGATTTTGATGTATTATGAAATTGGGTTTCCCCCCAGTGAGCAGAAATATAAATTGTCAATACAAAGATAAAAAAAAAAAATCTGCTTTTCCTCTTTACTTGTTTGTGGCAGAACCATGAATTGCAGACCCCCGATTCTGAAATGCCAGTTTCTCCAGGATTACAACTTGAAGAAAAGTAAGTTAAAATGTTTGTTTGTCCCTTTTAACTGTTTCTAAGTTTCATATCAGACTTTTAAAGTAGAAATTTAGTGGAAAATTGAAAGCATTGCACAAGACCCTATTACCCATGGCTTGACGTGGTAAGTAGAAGGGACTCTGTTAGGGATACAGGATTCAGCTTCTTGCTCAGGAAGTGTGGGATCAGAAAGTTGGAAGAGATTTTCTGAGTCATGCCACCCAGTCCCTTCTTACTGTATGCAAACTAAATATGTTAAGAATTAGTAAATAAACAAACAAGTTTAATAATAATTTGTCTTCTGATACCTACCTTTTGTGTATTGGAACTACTGTTTTTAACAAAAGCCATAGATATTCTTGATTAATTAAATTAATGGATTAAATTAATGGATTAAAGTAGTCAGGGAGTTGACCAACAGAGCTGTGAAAATTAGTCATTTAAAAAAGTATAAACCTGGATAGTGAAAAAATGCAAACAAGTGAATAGATTCATCACTTTTGCATATGTTGTCAAAATTCTTTATTTGCGTTATTTAATTACTCTAAAACTGCTATCTCTTTGCATGGTATTGTAAAACTTATTTGTATGCAATGTATGTTAAAGAAAGATGCTGAAGGCTTGTGTATTTGTATAGAGAAGAAGAATATCTTCGTTTTCTTCAAGATCTTACAAACGATATTTTGATTAGAAGTTGTTACCAGGAAAAGTAAGTGCTTTGCATTCCTTGTTTATTCCTTTGAGTAACAAAATTTTAACCAATAATTCAATCAGTGTAAAGAATTGGTGGGTTTAATGAGATTAATGTGAAACTTGAAATCAGTGTAATTTGATTAATACTTTTGTGACTGTACTTTACAGGAGTCATGATTCAAAATGAGTAGCTGAACAGAAAATATTTTCAGCCAGCCTCCTGTTTCGCAGTGACTTCTAGTAGAAACATGGAAACATTATGTTCTCTGACCCTGCTCTCAAGCTCATTCCCTTATATAGTACAGTGATAGACATTATTGTTACAACAGTCTCACTCCAATTCCCAGTCAATCCGGAGCTAATAATCCATGGAGCTACAATAAATCTTCCCTAGCAAAGTCCATCACATTTGGAGTTCTTCCTCCCTCGTATAAGAGCAAAATAAATAAATGCAATAATTGCTTTCTTTAGGATGTGTGTGCTATCAAGTTAATGATCCACACATAAGGGCGAGAGCCAAATGCAGCCAGTGCTGCTGGTGTTTAACTGCAGCATCCTTCTCTGGTTTCATGTTCTGTACGTGACATGCTGTCACACACACACACCCCACCTTGCACTTCCATTTCTATCACATTTCTAATATTGAGAGAGCTGTGATAAACCCCAGGTCTGTTTGTAGGCCTGCTGAAAGCAGCAGTGCTGTGTGCTCCTTTTCTATGCCATTTCCTGGCCTCCATCTTATATGAGAGAAACTCTTCCTTTGGTAGAGGATTTAACCCCAATGTTCAAGATCTTGGTCTCTGTCATGTGCTGTGCTTGATGCTGGACAGGTGCTAACACCCTGAAATCAGTCAAACTCAGTCTGACACCAAAACAAAATATTTCCCTTTCAATCTAGAGGACTTTGGTTAAAATCCCTGAGGCTCTTTTAAATATATTTTTCTTATTAAGTTAGCTTATTTTCTGGGCAGTCAGTTAAAGGTAAGAGTTCTCTTCCTTCCTTCTAGGTATAGCAGTTTTCAGACAAACTTCAAGGCCCAAATTAGAAGTGAATGTTCTGGTTACACTGGGAGTAGATTACACAACACTAGTAGATTTGAAAAGCACCAACCCACCACACATTGAAAAGGTTGCTAAGTACCATGCCTGGCTAAAAAGAAAATAACATTAAAACAAAATAAAACCTCAAAAAGCTACTGCGCGGCAGCCCTCATATTAACAGGAGGACTAGTATCCTTAAGAAAATAACTTTTTTTATCTATAGATAGTGAAAATCAACCAAGAGAACACAAACTTGTACCTGTATGATGTGACCGCAGCAGGGGTCGTGTGTGTGCTCCACACTGAGCCCAATTCAGAACATTGCAGGGCACGACGTTGTCCATGCTTGGGCTGGTAGGGTGAATGGACCTCTCTGTTGACTTTAGATGGAGGTTGTTTAGATGCTGTGCACTTCTCCCTCAAAAATAAATGTTATTAAAAGTACATGAAAAATCATCCATTGTTTTCTTGGGTAGCCTCTAATAACAGACCTTAATTTCTCTGCAGAATAGAAGTGAATAATCAATAGTAGCCTCTCATTTTAAATCAAAAGTTGAATTTCTAAATAGATTTTGTGACAGACTAGAAAAGACACAACTAATGGCCTCAGTTAGCCTGCTGCAGGAATAATATGATAGATGCATATTTTAATATCTTGATTTATTTAGACCAGTTTCTCTACAGATAAAATTGTAAACATCCTCCTAATTCAAGTATACAGCTCTGCTGAGCCCTCCAGCTCATTGCAGATATTTTCATTTTTTAAGATTGTCTGAAAATGCAACCCTTGGTTTAGATTTAACTGAATTATGATTGTAGAACTTAGAGACCTAATTTCCCTAGTCAGTTAGGTCTTTATTTTTACCGATGCTCATCACCATGAGCACATCTTTTGCTTGCAGCTGGTCATAGCCATCAAGAAAAATATTGAGAGCTCCTTCTGATGGCCTCTCTCTTTCCCTAGTACATCTAGTTAACAAAGCTATGACCATGGAAGTTCAACCTTCAGTGTTTTCCTTAAAAGTTATTAAAAAGGAGGCCCAAGAACAAAGAGACCATGCAAATGACTTTCAGAGGTCTAAAAAGTGTTGGGCGGTAGAAGCAGCTCAAAAGTCCTGTTTGAGTAACGTGGTATCTGAGAAAAAGGAACTACAGCTATAAATGCATCCAAGAAGCTCTTGCAGTACTGCCCAGCACCCCAATACCCTCAGTTTCACCCAGTTAATGTGGTGGGACAGTACTTGACAGTAGCAACAGAGAGACTTAGGCCCCATGGAAATACAAAGGGGAACTACTGTGTTGCAATAGAGAGCACCAATATGAGATGTTTGTATGAAATATGAAAGAAGAAAGTGGAGTTATATACATGAAAGACTTTCCCCATCAGAGTTCCTGACAAACTGCATGTACTTGGAATGAGAATATTCAACAACCTTAAAATGTTTCAGATTTTATCGTTTAAATTCATTGTCAGGTACAGTAGGGACAGGGAGGGGATGGAGCAAAAGTGAAAAGTTGGGATGTATTTTAAGTGATCTGAAAGACAGGCCGAGTGGTATTTTTCATTTGGAAGTATATGGCCTCTGAACAGTCTTTTTTTTTTTTTCACTGATGTTCCTTTTTATTCGTTTTTAAGGGCCTTGGAAGATGTATTTCAAATGCACATTAAAAGTAAGAGGCATAACCTTGATGAGGTGAGCAAAAAACGTCTATCATTAAATACTCTTGTCATCTCCTGTAGAAATGTTGTACATCAATGCTGAGCAACAATTTATGGCAGAGCGACTGCTACACAATTTAAATACACGGCAAGGAGAAACTGCTGCTGGTCTGCTCCAGAAAATAGCAGTCACAGCAAAAAAGTACACCAACAAATATTTCCATGGAGGACGGGCAAAGAGATTTTTCTGTACATTTTTGTGTATTAGTCTAACAAGGTTTCTAAAAGACAGATAATGTACTTAGTGTGCAGAATGGCTTTAATTACATAAAAACTGTTTACAAAGAATTTTTCTTGCTGCACTTTTTTTGCTGTGACTGCTATTTTCTGGAGCAGACCAGCAAGAAAAGCTTGTTGGCTGGGACTACATCCAGTCAGAAGACCTTGTTTGATAGCTTGCTTTTAGGAGTTTCATCACCAGGGCAGAATATAAAACTCTAAGTTCAACATTAGGGCTCTCCATGTGGTGCCTGCTGAGAATTATGCACCTCAAAATGCTTATCTGAAAAATCTCACATGCTGAGAGGGAAGTGGCCTGTGGAGAGACAACAGGAAACGCCAGGCACAAATACACGGCCCCAGTCCTGTCTCTCTCCTCTGCAAGTCTGGCATCTTCTCTAGGATGAGCATAAGCACCTCTGCCTGTTTGAATCCAGATCTTAGAGCCCTCTCCTGAGAGCAGGGCTTATAACTGCGCTTTGAAAAATTGGAAAGAACACACTGTTTCCCTTCTAAAAGTCACTCACAGAGAAGATGCAGTGTCGTTGCTATCTTTGCTGTTACCCCAGACTGGTTGAAGCATTTGCCCGTGAAATGGGGGTAGACAGATTTCAATGCCTTCCCAAACTGGGGACACCCAAATCCAACACCACATCTGATGAGCAGATGACACAACTGGGCTTTTGAACTAGTTCCTCTAAGTTAGATAGTAGGAGCAAAATGGGAGACACTAGCACTATAAATGGAGGTTGCAGCACTCATTTAAAAGTCACTACATTTTCGTCCCTCCCAATAACTGAAATTTAAATTCTTTCTTCTTTACAGTCTCTGTATTAAAGAAAAAAAAAAAAAAAAGAAAGAAAAACACATTACTAGGGGCCTGGAGCAGAACTCTGAGCTCCACAGGGGGTGCAAGGGTTTAGTCTCTTGCAAGTTGCACTTGCATTGCCTGCCAACTGCTTGTCAGAGGGTCCCTGCCCAGTGCACAGAGCTTGGGTCCTGGGGGCTCTTCTGTCCCACCCTTCTCCCACGTCCTGCAGGGAGCGAGGCTGCTAACTCTAGCCTTGAGAGGGACCTGAAGCTTGAGTCCTCCTCTAGATCTGACTTTAAGGTCCTCTCTGCAAGAAGGCACCTCATTTGGTCTGATGATCCAGAGGATTCGTGATTTTAGTTTTAGCTGCCATTTTGTATTGTACTTTCTTCAATGCTAGGCACGTGGGAGTTATGCATATGCTCTGCATGATGAATAAATAACAATCAAAGTAATTACAAAATAATTAGAATGCAGATGGTTATTTTGTCTTTCAAAGTGCCACGATGAGGAGAGAGATGGTGTTTCGGTATCTGTCTAGATGCAGGTCAGAGTGACAGCCAGTAGGCAGCAAGAGTGTTTGAGGAATGATTGGAGCTGAAATTAGTGAATTTTCAGTCAGTTTTGTGGAAAAAAAAAAAATCAGCAACAGAACCTCAATTTGAGAGGATCTGTAATTTACATCTGGCTAGAGAATGCCGAGCGTATTCCCAAGGTCAACTCCTGCAAGGCTCCGAGTGCCTTAGAGACTGAGCTGAGAATCCTTTAACAGGAGACTGAAGGTACTTGATGCCTTCTTCCAGAAGGCTCCCAGTACTTCCCAAAGGATGAGTTTGTAAACAGTAGTGGATTTTGACTATATCCTGTTCTGACATGTTTGCTATCTAGCAACGTAATGTTCTGCACCTGAATAGAGCTTAAGCCTAGTGTTTTCCTCTGCAAAAATACCAACTGAAGACTTTGAAGAAACTCAGAAAAGACGAATAAAATTAATTGGCAGAGAACAGGGATTAAATGAGAAGTGTAAGCATAAGAAGAAGAATAAGAACAATAAGAACAATAAGAAGTGTAAGCACCAGGAGAAGCTTGTGGGCAATGACATTTACTAGAATAGGCACAGTTCCCACAAAAGAAGTAACGAAAGCTGAATCGCTTTGAGACTTTTAAAAGTGAATTGGCCACTGGATGGAAAGGAATTCCATAGTGAGTGGGCTTTTTGTCCTACAAAAATATGTTTTTGTCTTTTAGGTTTTTTTCTATACTTTTTTTTTCTTCACTATCACTGTTTTCTGGACCAGGCAGCCAAAATAAGAAGATGGAAACATTTGTCAAGGTCCTAGCAGTATTTTTTTACCCATGCTGGATGCCTGCCAACTTGTTATTTGGATACTTGCTATACAAAACCAATGCCCCTCTCCGAGTTCCTGCTAGCACTTACTCCAGCACAGAGTCTGAGATCTGTTCCCTAAACCGACAGGTCTCCTGCCAGTTCAGGCAATCCAGCTGCATTGCCTGACCCACAGGCCGTTTCTGGCTGTCCATCAGCCAAGCAATCCCCACCACTCACCAGTGAACTTGCGGCTGTAGCACCTGTAGCCTCTTCTCCAGCTTTGAGAGAGTAGCACCATTGCTCTTCTGGGGAGAAGGATATGCACTCAGTGGGATGCTAATGAGGACTGAGAAATAGAAGAAAGCAATTAATTCCGTCAGGGAAAAAAAAAAAGATGGTAACTGCATAGGAGGGAAGGAGGCAGTGAAGAAAGAATATATGAAAAACACACATGGAGGAAAGGACAGTGCTTAAAATAAGAGCCTTTTGAAACAACTAGCACCTTCCCCCTTTATGTTATTCTCTATGTACCTTCATGGCTTAGTTATTGATGGAAAGTCAGGGGCACAGAGGGCAGTTCTTTCACTGTACTCCAGTGCAAGGCAATTTTCAATCTGGTTCATCAAGGTATGTCTGAGGAGCAATTTTCTGTGCTTTAGAACATGCAATTTCAAATAGTGTGCCCAGGAGAAAGCATGCACTGCTCCTCCCACCAAGATTTATTTCTGCTGTTCACACCGGTTTACTACCTCTGCAGGCTGCATTCTGTGGTCTGCTTGGAATCTTCAGCTGAGGTTGCTTTTCACCTGCCCAGACCTGGAAGTTCAAACTATTTTAATTTTTTTTTCTAGCACGCTGATTAAGAAACTGGAGAGCTTTTCATAACAAATTTTCACAGAGTTAATAGATTCCCCCCTTTTCTCTAGCAATGCCACTAGGCTGCCACTCAGGAAAGCTTGAAGAAGTTTTTTTTTAGCTAGCCACTTGCTCAAAACCAACACCAGGCAGTTTTATACCTTTAGAAATGCAAGGATGACATTTCAGCTGCAGAATAGTGGTCTCAAAACCTGATCCATGCTCAGATACAATTCAAGAAGCCATCAATTCCATAAAAAATATTTCCTTTAAAAGAAAAAAAAAAGCCAGTTCTTGCTAAAAGGTACAGGTAAGAGAGTAGCTCTTAGAATCTACGACAGTGGGGAAAAAAAAAAAAAAAAGTCACTCCTGGGCTTGAAATAGCCACCGAAATGGGTCTGTAAGTGCATCATTTCAGGAAATTGATGGGAAACTAACACAGCTCCTGCAGGGGTGCAGGATCTGGTGCCCATCTGTCTTCCAGTGAGCAAACTTTCCAAGTAACTTATTTCCTGGAATTTTATCATATAAAGCCAAAAGCTCCTGAAAATACAAAGTAATATCTTACACTTGTTTTATGCCTTTGCTTTTAGGAGGATCATAAAGTGCTTGTTCTCAAAAAAATGCAGTGCAAAGACACCAAAAGATTTAGCTCAGGTGAGGGGGAGGTGGAAGACAGCTGATAAATGGCACCCAGCAGTGTTACCAAACATTTCAGGACAGGAACGCAGACTAACACAGGCAGCGGAACGCAGCAGCAGTGTGGGAGCTGAAAGGCCATCTTACTCTACCAAATAAAATTATTTGCTTTGATGACCGTGTGAGTATAGCCTCAGTGATAAGACCTGGCAGGAAGCATCATAGAGTCTTTCATAGCCAGTAGCAGAAAGGTCTATTTTTACATTTCTCAGCCATTTTTGAAGTACCACACCCCAGCGCTATCCTGAGTCACGCTGAAGCAGATAGAGAAGAAAGCAACCTCTGCTTCATCCCTGGCACTATCTCCTACATATTCTTTGCCCTTCCCTTCTTCGAGTGCCATACCCTTTCTACTTAGCCCATCGCGTCTCATGGGATTGCCTTAGGAAGAGATATATCAGCAGACAAGTGTGGTTTAGGATGCTAATGCAATAATTACTGGCTTAATCATCAAAGTGAATAAGCAATTTACCAACAGTCCCTTTCAGCACTGCGCTGTTACCATTTAAATACAGATTTTTTGTAATGTACCATAATTAGATACTGCACATGGGAAAGTTTTAAAAGTAAACCAGTAAAAATGAAAATGACTGCTCTGAGATGAGCACAGGACCCAAGTTTATTCTTCTCACAACAGAAAATGTCAGTGATCTGGTATGTGGAAACTTTTTTCCAAACCAGTACTGACCCATTGGCCCCTTCACGGGGAGAAAGGAAAATGTTCTGTGAAACAAGTTCTCTTCGGCATGGGACTGACTTAAAGTAGGAATCTTCTATTTTGGCAAGGTGGCAGGGCTAATATTTTTAGAAATTCCACCGCGAATAATTTCATTTCAATTTCTTAAATTTCTTCTGGAGTTTCGACTGGACATACTCATTTCACTGCCTGCTCTGGCAGAATATACTGCACAGCTGCTTCTACTGAGATGCTGCTCCAGTTCTTCCCATTTCATAAGCGTACGTGCAGCACCAAATACCACTTTCTTCAAGTACACAGGTATCTGCCCATGTAAATCAGGGTTTCCATACACAGAGACGATTGGAAAAATATAAATGGATGAGTATGATGTAAACATAGTCCATCTCACAGCCACAGGACACACATACACACCTTCATAGATAACAGCTTTGATTACTTTAACCACTGAAACCAAGCCTAACCCAGGCCACACTTTAGTTGTACGTCAGCAAGCTCCAAAATTAGATTTAGAGGGGAAAAAGAGAGGAGAAGGTGACACTCACATAGTTAAAACACGGGATGAAACCTGCTGGCTCAGCACTGTGCGGGTCTGGCCACGAGCTCTCACGGTCCCTCAGCCTTCCCTAACCTTGGCTGCCCTACTGGATTTTTCTCTTTTGTTGAAGGCTCGCTTTAGCAGTCAACTCAGCAAAACAGAACACAGAAGATATAAAATATACTATTTACAAAGAGCAGCCTTGCGGACAAGTTTTAATGACTTGTAGATTAGTTCAGAAATTATTATAAGAATTGCTTTAGAGCCATGGAGGCTCTTTTCACTGTTCTTGGGTGTTTCTTAATGTCTAACAAGGCCATAAACTTCTCAAAAGAAAAAGCAATCCCTTGACATTTAAGGCTGCAAATCAGTTTAACAAAGCATGTGCACAGAGAAATCCATTGGATCTCTCTCTCAGGGAGTTTGGATTTTTTCTAGACTCCAGTATGCTGAGCTAGAAAAGTGATTCTTTTTGAAGCACTCAACATTATGTGTTTCCAGCTCTTAAAGAGTGGATTATCCATTGGCCTTAACATGTTTCAACTAGAACAACTAATTTTCTATTAAAGTGCTTAAGATTGAATGCCCATCGTAATGACCTTCAAATTGAAGTGGAGTTTTAAGATTTTTTCGCAATAAGTTCCCCAGAATCTGCTGAACAGCTTTTAACGCCACCCATCCTTTTCCTCCTCCTACATGACAGCTTCTAGTCTCCATTTTGTGTCAGGAAGAGCCACGGGTCTTCTTCCACAGACGAAAACGAGGCCATCATGATTATTATCTCTTAATAAAGCAAAATTCTAGCAAGCTCTCGTCATCCTAATTGATGTAATAGTAATGATGAATAGTAATCCTAATTGATTAACCTGTAATCCATTTTCTACTTGATTCATTCTTACTGTAATACTAATCATTTTCTCAGTCTTGTGCAAGTCAGAGGGCAGTGGTGAGGCGCTCTGTCCATTCTGCCACCACCTGCCAGTCAGAATCTTCTCTTGCATTTTTCAAGGTAGGTGAACCGTTTGGCTGCTCACTAACTGGTTTGACTCCAAACTGCAAACCACATAGTTCATCACCATTTTCCCTTCTCCCATTATGACTATACTGGACCACTGGTGCGTTTTGCTCAAAAGCTCTTGGGTATTTGTAAGGCTAAAATAGATAAATACGTGCCATTGCAGGAAAACATACCAAAAAAAAAAAAAAAAAAAAAAAAAGGAGGCAGGGTGGGGAAGCCTGTTTTGCTCCAGTGAATTCTGGAACTTCAAACTTGTGTCTTACCTCTGAGGAACCTGAGCCCATGGTAGGCATAACCTTAGACCATAGGGAGTCCTGGGCTGTGATTTAGTAGCAGTCTTCCACATTATTCTTACAAAGAAAAGGTAAATTTGCCGCTACCTTATGCAACGTGCGTCACGGAGCTGCTGCTCCATGGTAGCTTACTGCATGCAGACTCTTTCCTTCCCATGGGCACTTGTGACAGCACAGGTCACACCAAGGGAAGGGGGATAAAGGCGAGAGCCATGTGCTTTCCAGCAGTGACCTGCACCACAGCTGCCTGGAGACATCCCTGTACAGGCAGAGGAGCAGCCGGCTGTTGCTCAAGCATTGCCAGTGCTGTGAGAGCTGGGGTCTGGTAAAGCAGCGCTTGCTTCTAACCGTGCTGTTTAATAGAGATGGAAACTGCATTTGCAAACTCAAAACTAAACTCCTCGCTGCGCAGTTAGAATTCCTGTCGTGTGTTGTGACTCCTGAGTAACTCGGCTCTCCAGCTGTTACTGCTCCTCTGTCTCAGGCACGGTGGAACAGTCTTCTCAGATGACCAGATGGGCTTTGCTTACCTACACTCCCTGCAGTTTTGGCTTGATATTGGATTGCTTCTCACCACCTCTCCTGCAGTCTTGCTTCTCTGCATTTTCTCGGGGGGGATTTATATATGACAAAGATATTCTGGACTGCAGAATTTCTTGCAAATGAAAGATGAAGTCTCTGAGGCTGCTTGAGTGAGCCAGAGGAACTAAATGAATGAGATAGTGGGGACAAAAGTGAAACACCTACTTAACTGAAACCTCATTTCAGTCTTTTTCTCCAGTTAATTAAGTATTGAGGAAAATGGATGTAGAAAGCACATTTTAAGGCAATCAAGTACTGCCAGAAATCAAACCAGCAATTTGAAAAGAGAACAACACTGCTCTCTGGCATCTGACAAAATAAGATATTTGACAGGGAACAATATGTGCAGTACTGGTTAATTGAGAGGCGAGGAGAAGAATAATCATAGCTGCATTACTGCATTTATGGAAGTCTCTCCAGCGTACCACAGGGACGATGCGGATTTGTGGAATCCTCCTGCCTGCTACAGCAAGCCAGCAATCGCTTACATTCCCAGCAACGGTTTTACAACGTACCCTAGGCAGCAATGCAGAAATAGCAACTGCATTCAAAATGACTGTAATCCCACACTTTCCTCTGCTGGTGAAGAGGTGTGGAATAAGAGACACTTGCTTTCCTTTGTTAGAGCTCGGCAGAGCACAGCACAACCCTCTACCAGTTAGAGCAAAGATAAGACTTTTGTTTTCCCACCTTTTAGGTCTAAGCTGTAGCCAAACACAGTCTGAACTCTACCCATGAACTTACGTACCTTTTGGAAGCTGTGGCAGAACTCTCAAGGCTGTAGTCTCTTTCCTGCAGCTGATTCACTCACCTTCCATTTTTTCCATGTCATCTTAGCACATCAAAATGGTGCTCACAACCCTTTTGCTGTGCCAAAGAAGCCAGCAGTGAAGATCTAGACACCTGAACAAACCATCATTTAGTGTTTCATACTAAAAACACTATGTAAGGGTATGTGCAGTTAATGGGAGACTGTTATTAAGATTCTTTGATATAAATCAGTACTTCCACGTGTAACAGGCTGTTTCAGCAGCAGATCTGTTGACCTGAAGATAGTATCAGGAGCCAGACACCAAACACTTAAATAGAGAGGTACAAGAGCAGCTAACCAAGTTAAACAAGCAGTTTAGCAAGTAGGAGATCTGGGAATCACAAAACAGTCTTTCACTCTGGAATTGCTCACAAGAAATTGACAAGAAAAAAGATACCCAAAAGGATGAGGTATCAGTCATCTCCTTTTAGCCTACTTTTAGCCTAACTGAACTTAAGTTAATTAAGAAGGATCCAAACTATGCTCCTCAGGAGAACTAAAATCTTCAATCACTTAGTGCCACACAATGACTAAAGCCACACATATCTTTAAATGTCACAAATAGTACTGAAAACAGATTATTTTTCAGTACAGGGTCAAGAGAATACAGAACATTTCCCTTTCTCTATAGTGGAAAAATAAAAGCAGTCCACAACCATAGTTAATAATTTCCCACTCCCCCATTTTGCCTCTAGAAAAAATATAAAAATTAGTAATCTGAAGTGGATACACAAACTTTGTGAGAAAGGCAATCTTCCTTCATGGTATCAGATGCATTTATCTCACATGGTACTCAGCAGGCCTTCTAAATAAAGGAACCCTGAAACATCATCCAGTACTGAGAGCAGATTCTCACTAAGCTTTCATCTGTTTAATTTATGAACCACAGAAGCAGAAAAGCAAAACACAGAAAGCTGCTGATTTTTCTGTGCATCCATCAATCATCAGTGCATTCACCTCAGTATTTCAACAGCTGAATTATGAATAGACATCATTATTTGTATGCTGTTAAAAAAGCTTCCAGGAAGACAAAAAATGATGCAAAAAGCTGAGCAGATTTAGCTATTTTATAGCAACATCCTGTTTTTCCAAGTTCCATATAGCTTCTGAACCCTACACTGAAATAAGTGCTTGGTTGTGCCTATAAGAGTGTCGGAGAACAGGCACACACACACGTACACAACAGAGGAGATCCGCCTATCTCCTGTCACTGGAGCTACAGATATACAAGTCCATATTTTAAGGAAATCCACAATGATGCTTTTGAATACTGCTGTTGCAATCTACTTTCACAGTAGTGCACCTTGTAATCAGCTGTCAACAACTTTAAAAAGTTCAAACAACTATTTTGAATTACTCTTTTCTGCAGAAAAAGACTTACTATAATTTGCGGCTATTTAGGGTAAGGTGGCAAAAGCAGAGGGAGAGGGAATCACTTTAAGGGTCAGAGAGCTGAAATTTCAAACAGCAGTAACAAGGATCAGGCAGCTGAAATCAGTTCTGGGACACATTTGGAGTGTTCTCACAGACATGAGAACCTGGGCTGCAGAGAAGGTACCTGGGCCACGTAGTGACTACCATACAGAGTATGGTAAATCCACGTTAGATGTGTGTTGCACTTTTCCTCTGTTATCACCTTCAAGTTTTTAGGGCCCTACAGGATTATTGCTCAATATAGATGCCTAAGACTAGATAGACTTGCCTTCACCACAGCTCCACCTGGTATTTTAATTCCTCGATTTAAAGCATACCAAATTTGCATCAATTGTAGGGCACATCAGCAAAATTAGTAAGCTGGATAGTGAGAATATGTTTCTTCCTTAAGTTCCATCCTTCCCTCCCACCGGTGGTTACTGGACTGGCAGACCCTTCCGAGCGAGCCCACTGTGAGCCAACACCCGTTAGCCGTGGCACCACCGTACCCAGGAGCGGAACAGCAGTGCAACGCAGAGCATCTTCTGGAAGCTGATGCTTGAGAAAGTACCACCGGCCCATGTTCGATAAATGGCATTTCTCCTACCAAGGATTAAGTTTAAAAAATTTTGTACAAACCCTATCCAAACGGTAGCAGGTTAGACTGTGGCTGTCGTGGGAAGCGCGGGGCCGTCTCGGGCTGCCACCGCTGTGCTGTTCCTGCGCTCCAGCTTGGGGAACTCCTGGGGATCTCCCCAGACGAGTGGGATGCAAGAAGTCAGGGCAGGATCCGACCTCAAAGCATTTTAGATTCTGACATATGAGAGTTCCGCCCAAACACTGGCCCTTAATAATAATAATCCTGGAAGAGCAGCAGACAAACCAACCTCTTTTTACGTTTTCCTTTCATTACTAGGTAGAGAGAAGAAGAATAGTTCAAAGCTTGAAGAAAGAGCTGAACATCACAAACCAACCAGACCCTTCCGTCAGCTGCAACGGCACATGGCAAAAGGCCACCAGCATTCCCCCAACATGCTTTTAACTTACGGCTTTGGGCGTTTCAGAGAGGACACAAAATTAGAACAGCAAACTAGATTTTACCCCAATTAGAATGTAAACCTTGAACAAACAGGAAAATGAAGAAGCAATCCAACTAATGCATCTTCCTAGGACGTAACACGGTGTCATTATGGCATGCTAAGAACAATACCAGAGCACCAAAGATGATATTTTTAAAGGGACTTTCACAATCAGAATGGAAAGCCAGATGCAGGAGTCCTTTCATTCGTTACCGGTAGCTGACACCGACAGCACACATGCTATGTGCTCCTCTTACTGAGGATCCTGATGAGGCATTTCGATTTTTCCCTACTGCACGCTTGGTTTAGAGATAGGTCGGAAATTAAGTTTCTGATACAGCTTTCAAAACTCTATATGAATTGTGACCTGGTTTCATCACTTTACAATAGAATCTAGAATATTAAGTCTTATTTTCAAGTGATTTAGATATTAATCTAAGTACCTTAAGATCTTTTTTAAAATCTTCACTTATATTAGCCAAACAGGGCCAAGTTGGAAAAACAGTAATAATTGAAGCCTCAATCCTTTCTTTTAGTGATATTTACTTATTTCATTATGACATAGTTGTTTAAATTTGTCTGGTTAAGATTAGACAGCTCTCTAAAGATAGATGCTTTTTCCACACTCTTCTCCAAGTGGGACACTTTTCAAGGCATCAGATTAAAATAGAAAAACAATAACTGGGATAAATAAAACACACCAGTTTTAGTTTGTTGGGTTTTTTTCCCCTATTGTCTGCTACCAAATGTGTTTTCACGCCCACGCTTCTACCTCAAAAAAGTTTGTTGTTTTTTTTTTAAAGTATTACAATTCCACGCATGATCCCTAAAATAACTCGAAGATTCAAAATCTTATTTGAAATAATTTAACTGTTACAATCAGCATTTTTTGTGTACTGACAGAAGATGAGGCAATCAAAATGCATCCTTTAAGATGGGCCTCTTTCATTGTCCCTGGAAGATGCTTCTAGGCATATTGCCACAAGGATTGTTTTACTTACCTAATACTCGAGATGTTTAAGAAAAAGCCACAAGATGTACCAATCCAACTCCAAACATAGGTATATCTAGTTACTGAAGGATAGCTTGGTTTTGATTGAACCATACAGAGCATTTTTGGTTTGTGTTATTCTGTTATACTTACTTGAGACAAATGCTGAATTTCTTTAAAGGCCTGTTGGCTAGACTGATGAGTAGATTTGTTCTCATAAACTGCGTACTAATGGACAATGCTATAGGCAAGGCAGAATAATGATGTATATGTAACTAGAGAAAAACACTCTGAGTGTAAAACTAACAACTTCAAGTAGAATCTTAACTTTGTATCATTAGAGAAGCACTTCTTATACTTTAGAAGTTCAACTTGGACTAAAAGTATTGTCTTTTAAGGAATCTTGTCAAGGAGTAGAAAAGATTATTACCCAATTTTGTTGAAAACCAACACCTTTTTGATGGAAGAATAACTTGAAAATGCCCCTCTGCTGTGCAACGTGGAGTCTTAGAGCACTACTGCTCACCTACAGGAGCTTGGCTTTCCTAATAGCAGGCTGGGGTAGGCAGGTGTAAGCAATATGAATTATTGGAAAGTAGTTTCTGTTCAGTTCAAAAATGACTGATTACGTTGGTGTCACCCTTTCCTCTTGCACAGAATTGCTCTGTGCTACTGTAGACCTTTGAAATCCACAAGTAGAAGCTCATTGTGGTGAGCTTATTTGTAATAAATCATCCAGGTCTCATCCCCCGTTGTTATTCCATCTGGAAGAAGGGATACCAAAACAGTGTATTGGACCTGCGGACTGGATGCACCTTATATCTGGTTTTATATTTGGTTTTACACGTACAAATGAAGTCACTGCTTCATTTTGAATCATCCGATAGCATTTGCCTCTTTTTTTCCTGGAACCTAGTATTTTTAGAGATAGTTAGGTGAGGTTACTTTCCATTTGTAAAACAACCTTCAGTACACAAAAAAAAAAATGCAACAATGAACTACATGGCAACATGTAGTCCAATTTTTCCATGGTTTAATTTTTTAACAGATTAATGAAGACTACTTACAGAAAATTCTAGAGAAGATCAATTCTATCTGTTCCTTCATTATCATTCCACAAGTTTGAGTGACTATTGGTATTAGTAAATATTAAAGAACAAGCTCTGCGGAACCCATATATCATTAATCATTGGATAAGATAAAATGGTGCCCTCCATATAGTTAATATTTATTTCACAAACTGGTTTTTGATCGTCATTTATTCCGAGTTGTGATTAAGTCCACACAGATCTACTGGACCGTGCAATTTTGGGGGGGCTCATCTTGTTCAGGTAGTCCTTGATTATTTAGAGACTTTTTGGCTTCGTGCATCACACGACTTTCCCTGCTGTTATCAGAGACAGCGTTTGGGGATTGCTTATAAGGGCTGAGTGGTGACCTTGAAGTAGATTTCTTTGGCGGAAAAGCTGTTATTGCTTGGGACTGCTGTTCATCATTTACCTGTAACACAAACAAAAATATTTTGCTTTACTGGTAACAGAAAACCAAATTAACTTTCTGTTGTAGGTCAAAAGATTCACTGCAAAAGACTAAATATTGGAAATTTACATACTGAAAACAGAAGAAAATATTTTGAGGACATTTATCACTCTGAATATACAACACAGTGAGCCTTGATATCGATCGCTTTGGTATGGTGTAAGATGGAATAACTGTGACACAGCTGGCAAGCTATTTGCTAGCAGCAGAAAAAAGCTAAACCAGGAACAGACAGTACTCTTAATCTGTTTACTAAGGTACCAGGCATTGTGTACCAAGATCTGTATTTCATTTTTCCTGTACATATTCTGCAAACATAAAATACAGTTGTCACTTTTTTTGCTGACATCTGGACAGAAACCACTGCTTTCACATTTGAGCTGATATGCAGTCAAAACACTCAATTTAAATTCTACATTTAATTCACATAGAAAAGGGAATAAATTTGCTTATGAAAATGACAGGGTACATTTTAAACACCCTGAGAAATTTGCAACAGTTTGAAACTGGGTATCTGAAATGAAGTGCATATAAGTATCTGTCAAAGAGAAGCAAACAAGGCTTATTTCACTTTGAAAATAGGACACACCAATTACTGTGTTAATATAAAGCATGAAACAATACATTTTGATGGTTTCAGTAAACAGTGAAAAGATATTATGAACAATTCCTCTAGAAAATCCCAGATGTACATCATCTTGAAATAAAACACACACATATGCAGCAACGTCCAAGAGAGAAGGGGCACAAATTCCCAGAACTGATGACTTCTGCATATTTACACTTGGGGGAAAAAACAACCCTGAAATCTTAATTTCTCTTATATAGTTGAAGGTAAGGAGTAGCCTGTCCTTAGACCTAGACAATACAAGCTTAGGCAAAGAGGAGGACTGTTTGGGAAATCCCTCCCTAGTTAAATTAAAAAAAAAAAAATTATTACTGATTACTGCTTTAACCTTGATTATGGTCAGCGAAAACCTACCACGAGCTTGCACCCATACTAGCAGGTGGTTACTACACAACTTTCTGTTGCCAAGGCTTCCTTTCTTTTTTGCACTACTGAGTTTTTTATAAGCAACACTCTGAATTTGTTTCTAAAGTTACAGGAAAACCTACATAAATAACTGTAAATTAAATATATTGGAATCACTTAACGAAACAGTAATAAAACACAGACCTCCAGGCAATCTCTGTAAGAAGCAGAAAGTTTTGGCAAGTAGGGCAATTAACATTTGTAACAACATCCATGGATTCAGCAGATTCACTCTCACTTCAAAACACAGTTTCCTATTGCTATAGCTAAAAAAAAAAAACCAAACCCCAAACCCCTAAACTAAACTATGGGGTTCTTGCCTTTGCTTACTTTTGGTATCTTGCCAGCATACTTTATGGGATGTGTAGCAAACTCCACTGATTGCCAAGAGAATGCTTTTGTGTAACCTGGCAAACTGGAACAATTTTTTATCTACTGGCATGTTTCTATTTAGCCCTCATGTAAAGAAGTATTGATATATAATAAGTATTCTCTTACTGCTCAGGTTGAGATAGCGTGGTTAAAAACTTTGGAGATTTCAGATAACTGAGATTTCTGTCCTAAAGCTGAAACATTTTTCTATAATCTGTGAAGCATTTGCATCAGTTTAGAAATAATGCCTTATTCTGATGTACTGTGAAACATTCAGCCACGTATTACTGAAAATGTTAACTTTTTTTAGTGACTGAAGTTTATGTAAACTTTACTCACTATACTTTTTAAAATAAAAATCAGCTTTCAAACCCTACCTCTGTAGTATTTGTTTCAATAACCTTAAAATCTGGTAGGCACTAACATTAAAATCCAGCTTCTTTACCATCTAAATGTTCCCTATTTATGTGTTTAGCAGTCTTTCAAATATCTCTAGAAAAGTTGTTAGCAGAAAACTTGAAGCCTCAACTCAAGACTCCCAGAGGTTAAATCTTTTGCTGTTTACTTTTTCTGAAACCTAAGAAACAACAGTATAATGAATATCTATTCTTTAATATCCATCATAAGAAATTGAAAATATACCTGTATTTAATTGACATTTCTGAATGGGTTTCCTTATGAGGTCACAAATTACATCATAGGAACAATGTGCAGATTGCTAGCATGGCCAATGTCATGTTTTAAGTAATTCAGTATTTATGATCTTACCTTCACTGTATTGCTGAGAAACGTAAAGAATGATGGTATGTCCTCAAACTTTTTTGGCAAGATGGATATATTTAATGAATATATTAGT
The DNA here is from genome assembly GCA_033628505.1 of Tringa tobata. Taxonomy (NCBI): domain Eukaryota; kingdom Metazoa; phylum Chordata; class Aves; order Charadriiformes; family Scolopacidae; genus Tringa; species Tringa tobata. The sequence goes on along the minus strand of JAHREE010000287.1, from coordinate 10,076,443 downwards.
TTTTCCCATGGCTTTCATACTCAGATAAATTTTTTTAAAGTTACCTTTTGTGGTTTGCTGCCACCAGGTGTCAAACAGGAGCGCTCACTACGATTATTTGGTCCACATTTCTGTACATCTTGTGTGGGCAAAGGCAATTTCTCACTTGGGGAAGTCACACGGAGACTGGTTCTTTGATTTAGGGTTGTTCTACATAAAATGTGAGGGCTCACCTTTCCAGTGGGGTTGTCAGCAAACCCTGAAATATAAACAGCTTCTATTAAACAGAGCTAAATAAGTTACACTTTCTCAAACAGATCTTCTCTTTTTTTACAATGGGGATAAAAATAGCTGATTAAAATAAATAATTTGTTCTACTGCAGAAAACAGATCAAAAAGATCATTGAATAGTTCTTGTGTATTCCAAAATTCATATGCAAGCCCTAGAAACTGTAGACAAGGTACAACAGTAATTCTGTAGCAAAGTTTTTCAAACAACTGTTTGATCTTTTTCTTTAGAGGTACATTATTATCTGGAGAACAATTTCAGACTGAAAACCTACTGGTTTTACTAGAATTCAATCAGAACACAATACTGTGACATGATATTCCTGATTTTTCTTATTTTTCTCTGCATACAACTATAGGGCTATAGGTTGTCTATTATGTCTCTAGCCTAGATGTCAAACATTAACCAGCACATATGTCCTCAGAACAGGTGTATTTCCAGAAAAATAATAATGCTGGTAAGATAAGAAAATGCAAATAACACTCAGACTTAGAAATCCTGAGTTCTGGGAGTGATCACTGAAGTGATGGTGATTCAGTATCTCTATGGATTGCCCTTTAACGATTGCAATTGCCTTTATTATAAAGGGGTACTTAATAGGTAGTTGAACGTACAATATATTTTTCGAGCCCTGATTTATGCAATCTTCTTGGTTACTTTCTGCTACAGTGAACCCTTTTATGGAACATCAGGCTACCTAATTTCAGTGCATTTGTAGTAGAACAAAGCTGAACTCTCATGAAGATGGTAATATATTACTGCTGCAAGCAAGACAGTTTTGACTCAGGGAATTTTAATCAATTTAAAGTATTGTGAATTAACACACTTTTAATTACTGATTCTGGTACTGAAAGAAATAAAACCACACAAATAAGCAAATAATTTGGGAAAACACCTCTCCTCCCCAGTTTCTGGCATCCAGTCGCCTCACCGCACACTACAGCTTCAGTGATGTAATGGAAGCACAGGAGATGGGGGTCAGATCCTGCTCCTTGTTTCAGGTATTGAGGAACCCACTGGCTGTAGTCCCTCTGGGGTTATACCTCCTCCTCAGTATACTCTCAGCCCCGCGTAGGCTACCCCCAGCTTCTGCCCCTGCTCAGGCCACCACCACCCTCCTCAGCCCCATGTCCTGCTCAGTATAATAGTTTGTTTCAGCGCTACTCCTGTGCCTCCAGCCCCAGCATTGTTTTTCTTTCATCTCAACATTTACAGCCCTTTCTTACTCATGTTTTCACAGATGTGGCAAACACTTCTGACTGGTTCCAGCACATGGTTTTGTCCTTTTGGAGCCAGCTGGGCCCAAACGTGTCTAGCATGGGGTAGCCCTGACCTCCTTCCTCAGAGCCCTGCAGCTCTCACCACCAACCAGATGCCAGTGAGACCCCACATAGCTATTAACTGTCCCTTTAACCTCGTAAGGAGTAACACTGAAAGAACTGTGGGGCTATGGATAGAGCAAACATGACTCCAGCACAGCACAGTGCTCTAGTGCCCCAGTCTTGCAGCCTTTAAGATCAGATTCACTCATCTATTCTCCAGTAAGTTTCAGTGAATGGTTCAAATAATGCTTTTAAATGACTAGGGCAAGTCTTCTGTCAGCAAAACTTTGTTGCTGTTCCATATCACATTTAGCCTCTAATGCACACATCATGAGGAACTACAAAGCTATAATTGCCGTGATCACTCAACTCTTAGAATAGTAGTTTTTAATTCAACGTACACGTATTACACTGAGCTAACACCACAGCTGCACAAACACTACCCATAGCACTGACATCTGCCATTGACTACTTTCACCTTCCAACACTGTCACCAAAAATGTTTGCATAGTCACCTACTTACCCAAAGTTAAACAAGTTTGGCAACAAGAAAAAAACACACATACTATGCTCAGAAAATGCTTGCCTTTATAAATAACTATAAATACCTTTTTTCACTACTTCTGGAAGTCCATCTAGCTCATTGTCTGTGTTTTCCTGACCCAGCGGATTCTGACAGATATCATTCTTCCTTTTTTTTTTGGATGAAGTCTCTGGCACAGGGGATCTTGGTTCTCTATTATTTTCCCTGTTGTCTTCACATCTCTGCCTTTTACTTGAAAGCTTAGTAGTATCTTCATCTGTCCTCATCTCTTTCACAGACCGATTGCTCACTGTTAACGAGTTTTCTGAATTCAGCAAAGGAGTGCTAATGGCATCACTTGTTACCTGTTCCAGCTGAGCACTCAAACTGTCTTGTGTTTTTAGCATCTCATTTGCTTCCTCTAGTTTATAATATTTAACAATTAGACAGCAGTATTTCTCCAAGTTCTCATTTGCTTCTCTGGTTTTCACTTCTGTAGATTGCTGTAATTCTTCCAGTTTTAACTTCATTTCTTCTGTAACGGCATTCTCATCAGCACCTTTCAAAACAAAATATCATTATTCATATAACTGACCCCAAAAAAGCATATATAAGAATTTATATTGGTCACACATCGTTTAATTAATTGTACATGTTCTATAACTGTGCAACTATAAAAAAGAATAAGGGACAGTGTATAATAAAATCAGTAATAAGTTAGACATAATAATGTATTTGCTAAATAGAGAACAAACATGCAAAATTTGAAAATTTTGCATGGGCAAACATTTTCCCTGTCAACTTTCTTTAAGTATCACTTACAATACAGTACACCTCATGAGTTGAGCCCAAATATAAGGAACAAAGCCTGAGAATCAGAGGGAAAAGCTTGGTGGAAAACAATAAAAGAACTCGCACACAAACTTTAGCTATTAAAATAAACACTTCCCTTCTACCTTAAGTAATTTTTAAACACAAAAATGTAATATTTTAAAAATATATTCATAATCCATAAATCTTCTTTAGGGAAAAAGAAAGTTTTATGAACTAATGCATTACTAAGAAAACATTAGAATTGCATCTAGATTTGGTTACCTTCTTTCTTATTCTTCGACATAGTTAGATTTTTCTTTTTTAATAGTTCATCATGTTCATCTAGTTGTTTCCGCAACATTTCCTTTTCCTGTTCCATCTTCTTACATGATTTCATCCACAGCTCTGCTCTACTGTGGGCATTTTCCTTCTTCAGTTGTACTATAATGTTAATATTATCAGCCTACAAAACATGAAATGTAGTTATTACACCAGAAACATAATTCTTCCACTTAAACATTAAAATGTCACATGGAAGCTCAACTGTTATGCAATATTAGCTGTAGAGCATGGTTGTAATCTATACTTGTTTTCTTGTTTCCATACAACCTCATTATAGCAGCTCCTTTAATGCAGGAAACGTGAAGGTCCTCTTACTAGATGGGTACATACAAGTGGTTAACTCAGCAGGAAAAACAAGAATTCAAATTCCAATATGGGAGACTTATTGTCTTGAGATATAGCAACAAATTATGAATGTTCAGATTACTGATGTCAAGACTAGCATCTTGACACTAGCATAGGTAGCATCCTACCTATGAGAAAGCTTTATGAACTCAAAGACAACAGTCCTTTTTCCACCTGTTACCACTTCATTAAGAGGGCATAAGAAAGTGCTGCTTTCCAGGTAACAAGTTTCAAACCAACACTAAAGTGCTCTCTCCTAGTCTGAGTGTCCTTTATTCTTCTTTTCATCCCTAACGCATCTTATTACCACAAAGGCAAGATAACCCAGGCCTGCTCTGCACTCTGAATTCCAGCTCAAAAATACTATTCTGAGCAGAAGCAAATCATTCCTTTCCACCCAGTTCCACTCTCCTGGGCTGCTCCCTGCTCATCTGGCCTGGTACCAACCTGTGTGCAAATACCACACAGCAGGCACAGCTGGAAGCCCTGTATGCTACAGTTACACTACTATAGGTACCGTTTTCTGTCACTGGCACACATCCAATAGTACTATATCACTGGACGCTGGTATTAAACAGATTAACACCACGTTGGAGGGCCCTATGGAGTAAAGAACTGCTGAGCAAAGAGGAACCCATTACAATTCAGTCTTTACTTGCAAGTAAATTTAACTATGTTTCTTCAAGAGTCCATTTATAGAGATACTTATTCCTGAAGTGGGAGGACAGAGATTGAGCCAGAAATCAATTACAGACAGAAGTAGGACAAAAACCAAAACAAAAACCAGATGAGAGAAATGCAAGGGAAATTAATATAGAAATTAAGTTATGTGAACAGTAAAACTTCACCTGTGCTACTAGAAAGCAAACCAAGCACATCTAGAACTGTACCCAGCTATCAGCTGTTGACAGTATGTGGAGCTCCTATTCTATCATCACTTAGATGTGATAGTTCTGTAATTTAGAGAACTACACTAGTTAATTGTAATGAGAATTCTATATAAAAATGGAATTGATAAACTCTCAAGAATTAAGAGCAATGTACACCAAGACTAATACTTAAGACAGAACATGTTATCTTTTATCAACAAAGCAATTTACAAACAGAAAATAGAGGCACTGCAGAGTCCCTTTGATTTTATTCTAACCACGTTATTGCCCAGTTGCAATGTTCAGTGCAGACAACAGACAGCTGTGTTTAGTATCACATAAACCAATTCTAGGTGATCTCAGTCCTGGCATAAGTAACAGAATTTTTCTGATGTAGATCAATAGTAACAATGTTTCCTCTATGCTCTATGTTCTCATTAGTGAAACATAGGCTGTATCAAAGTCGAGCCAGAGCTGTGGAGCACTGGTTCCCAATTTGATGTTTATTTTACCTACACAGTGCCTTGGGTCTCATGTAATTGGCAATGCTAACATATTTCCTTTTCTTACTTTAGTTTTTAGAAGTTCTCCTAGGGTTTGATTAGCTTCTTTGAGGGAATTACTTAGTTCTTCTTTATTTGACTTCAAATGCTCAATTTCCGATTTTTGTGAGGTGATAAAGTGCTCCAGTGAATTCATCTTATCTTGACAGGCCTCAATTTCTACTTCATTCTATAGAAAGAAAATGTGCCTAATTACTATGATACTAAAAAGGACATTGAGTTGCATTTTAAAGATGTACTTAAGAATACATCACAGCCCACAGGAATTCCACCAGCAAATTTGCGTGGTGTGTTTTGAGGAGTTTAAACTGAAAGAGCAATTTGTCTCAAGTATACATTTTGAATACTAGAATCTTGTATCTAATAAGTCTGCCATTAGAAAGCCCTTATATTTTATTATAACTTGTCTTAAATTTACTTTATATTCACAAGAATGAAAATTATTAAGGAGCAATTATAGTAAATTGTTTGCCTGTGTCCTACCGGCTTCAAGTACACATTCATAGACAGATAATTCCGCAGAAAAGATGGCTCTTTGTATACAACGGTAGCTGACATATGAATTTCCAACAAATTTGCCTATATATCTTAAAGTGGTTAATCTTTCTTCCCCATTCGTACCAAAACAACCATGTCCTGACTAAAACATACTGTTGCTTTCCTTTTTTTCAAATGTATAGTCCCCGATAAATCATAAACACACTTAACATTTACTGAGTTAAGGTAAATCCACCTTTCACTGCTTGCTATGTGGAAAAAAGTTAATTTAATACTTAATGAGTTCCAAGGTAAGTATAAGTAGACTTCATAAATACTGTTAGCAAAGACAACTTCCTTTCCAATAGAATCAGCAATATTTTGTAAAATCCATAAAATTTAATTAAAAATTAACGGAATCTTTCTTTCCATTTTCTGATTTACCTTTTGGTTTGCTTCTGTCAGAGCATCCTGATGCTCTTTCTCTGCTTGAAGTAGTCTGTCTTTGTATTCTGATATTTCTCTTTTCATTTCACTTTCTTTTTCTTCTAGTTCTTTCTGGACCATCTCCAAACTCTTAGTCCGTTCATTTTTTTCTGACATAGTTTGATGCAGCTGAATCTGTAAACAGTAATTTGGTATTTGTAATTTGGTATTTGTGTAATTTGGTAAACAGTCTTTGGTATTTAGAATTTTCTCAATGGGGAAACAGTTACCTATTGAACTGTTTAACTTTACAGCTGAAATGTCTTTTAATTTCAAGAAGCAACTTGGTAAGAAAAAAGTATTTAAGAGTGGCTAAACATGCTATAGTCAAAGAATGGAATATCTGGACACAAAAGGCAGGAAAGGAGGCAAAGGAGGGTCTTCTAAAAAGAAAAATTATGATCTGAAGGGTATGCTGAATGCAAGTTTGCCAACACTTAAATCAAGCAGCACTGCCAAAATCAAAGCTTGACCTCTCTAAACATTGTTCCCTTTAAGAGCACTGGAGAGGTTGAGGGTCACTTCCCTTACTCTCTCTGAGATAATAAAACTTTCTAAGCATTTTCATTTTTACTCACTTTTATAACTGTACTTTTTGGACAGCTGGCCTGTATTTCCATACAGGATTTCTGAAAGTTACAGGAATCTCCTCCCCCCACTCTCAAAATCTTCAACACCACAACAGAAACAAGCCCCTGGTTATAAAATTTTGTAAATAATGTTAGTAGGTCAGAAGACCACTTAAGCTGGTTTAAAGAGATAATATTGTTCACAAGTGAGACTAAGTTATCTAGATAGTAAAACAGACTCCGAGAATTAAATATGTCAAATTAAAATGAATGCTCTAAAACTGTTTATTTGATTTTGACCTGAAAGTAGTTATACTACTGAAACACTGAAAGTAGTTTAGTTTTAAAACAAACTTGAGAAATGTTACATTTTTTTATCTGTCTGCCTGTAATAGAATTTATTGGCATTGAGCAATTTCTGGATATCCATGTGAGGTCTTTATGTCAAGAAACATAGTTTTGATAGAAGGAAGTAGGAAAAACTACTAACTAATCATCATTCTATCTCAGAACAGAACATTAGATTTTTGGAAATTTGGAAGCAAGAACTTCTGATACTGTACATTAGCACAGTTCCCTTCAGCAACCTCCACACATTTACTGTACTTGAGTATCTGGCCTTGAACACAGAAATACTACACGTGGAGTAACTAACTTTGTTCTTTTCTGAATATTCTTGATGAAGTTGTATTTCTTCAGCAAGCTTGTTCCTTTCTTTGGTAAATATTTCCTGTAATTTGGAAACCTTCTGTTCGGTATAATTGACTTGCAGCTCAATATGACTTTCAGTCAGTTCATTTACCTGAAATGAAATTTTCCATAGTTATTTTTATTACATGTGTCATGACCTCCAAAGAATTTCCTTATATGCAACAAGCAGTTTTTAAGATGGGTTATTTTATTCCCATAGCTGGTCCAACTCCAAGCAAGAGTCACAGCGAGGCTAATGCTGTTTCCACATGGCAAGCATCCAAGTGTTGTTTCACTTTTCTTTTGAGCTCCCAGGTACTTATTCTTGATATAAAAACTCTTTTTTTTTGTCTTTCGTCTTTTAGTTCTACAGGAAAGAGGAAACTATCCTGCACTATTTGATTACTTAAACTTCTATACCTACTTTCAAGCAACCTTCCCATTCATCCTACACAAAACAATGTCGTGTTTCCAGCTCTGTAACTGTATTGAAAACTTAATTTTAAAAATAGGATGCTTACTGTAAAAGTCTGAGGCTAAGGTTATTTTAAGGTATAATTTATTAAGGAAGTGGGAAGCCAGAGGACACTTTATCCTCACTCCCTAAAGTGGGAACTCTACCCTAACGGAAATGGTATTACCTTTTCACATAAAGTGTTCTTTTCACGAAGTGTAGATTCCAGTTCCTTCTCAAGGTCTTTATAAGACACTTTTAGAACATTCAGGATATCCGGAAAGGTTTCATTATCAGGAGAATGTTGCTCCTTCAGCTTCAACTCAGCAATCAAATTCTGCAGCATTTTTTTTTCCTGGTGCCAATATTCATGCTGTTGTTGCATGTGTGATAGCTCCTCTGTTTCTTTCACCAGCTTTTGAAGAGCACCATTTTCCTGCACCTTTTCATCAATTTTTTGTTTAAAATCCATCAATTCTTGAACAAGTACTTCCCTCGTTTGACACAACTTGATATTTTCATTTTTTATTTCCTGACATTCCTGTAATAGCATTGTTTTATCTTGCTCAAGAGAAGCCACCCGATTAATCAAGACTTGCTCTTTTGCTCTAGCATCGGCTTCCTCCTTGCAAGAAAACTCTAATTTCTCACTTATATCTTTGAGCTCAGATTTCAGCAATACCACAGTATTTTCAAACTCATTCTTGATTTGCATCTTTTCTTCCTCCTTTTCTTCTAACAGTTTTGCTGTAGTCAAATTTGAAAACTCTAGTTCAAGGATTCTTTCTTGCTTTTCTTTTAAATCTTTAGCCAAACACTCGTTTTGTGAGGTGAGGACATCAATTTGTAAGTTAAAACATTTCAGCTTTTCAGTCATCTCTTCCCTCTCCATTGTTAATGTTTCTGTCTCTGCTTTAGCCGTCTCTGACTGAATAATTGCATCTTCCAGATTTTTCTCTGACATCTCCAATTCTCTGTCAAGCCTCTCTATTTTATCCAGAAGAGAGTCAACATTACGTTCCTTCTCTTTCAGCTTTTCAGCAACGTGGTGGTTTTTCTTCTCATCTGATTCAATTTTTACTTTCAGCTTTTCAATTGCATATCGCATTTGCTCTACTTCTTTCTGTGCTGAACTGAGTCTAGCAGCAAGTTCACCTTTTTCCATTAACAAGCCTTCCAAAGATCTGGAAAGCTTTGAATTTTCCATTTCTGATGAACTTAATTTACTCTGCATAGTTTCCAGCTCTCTTACAATCAGCTCTTTCTCCTTCTTCAAATCTGCTGCTTCATTTTGGAGTTTTTCTAAAGTGATAGACACAGCATCATTTTCTAAACTTTGCAGCTTCTGCAGAAGATGGTCTTTTTCATTTGATAATTTATATACATCAGATTTTGCAGTCTCAAGCAGATTTGTTTGTGTCCTCACTTCATCTTCTAGCCTTCTAATGAATTCAGTAGAATCCATCTTAGTTGACTCTAGTTCTTTAAATTTCTCTTGTAGCTTCTGATACTTCTGTTCCAGTTCTTTTTTATTTTCAGACAAAATAGTCAGTTCTTGGCCAATATGGTTTCTCTCAGCTGTGACTGAAACAAGGTGCTCTTGAAAGCTAGAAATAGTTTTCAGGTTAACTTCCCTCTCCCTTTCTAATTGCTGACATTTTGCCTGAAGCATTTCAATATCACGGTCTATAAACAATGCATGGTTCTCAATATTAACTTGCTCAGATTTTGGACTCCTCTGTTCATTTTCAGCTGGAAGGAGTTGTTCATGACAATCCCTCTTGGTCATTTCTACATCATCCAATGTGTCTGATGCCTTAGATAATCTAACTTCATATATCTCCAGCTCAGCCTTTACGTTCTCAAATTCAATTGCCTGCTCTCTCAGAATGCTCATCATATTTGCATTTTCTTTCTCCACCGATTTATACTTTGCTTGCACAACTTTAAGCTCTGTTTTGATTTCTTCTGTTCTTGATTCAATATGTTGTCTCTCCTCCTTGTCTTTTCCAGACATTTCAGAAATTATGTCTTTTTCCTTTAAACTGTCAGAAATATTTTTATTTGCTTCCACTGAAATTATTTGTTCTTGCTCTAAAGCTCTGCTTAAATCCTTAAGGGTTCCATTTTCTTCAGTAAGTTGCTCAGTTTTTTTGCTATATGAGCAAATCATTGAAGACACATCTTTCTTCTCTGAATCCCATGTTCCGGACATGAGCTTCTGCTGTCCTACTGAATCCTCAAGTGATTTATTATCAGTCTTTAAATCCTGAAGCTCAGCTTGTCGGTTTTCTAGTCTTTCATTCAGAGTTTGGAGTTGCGTGTCCTTTTCCTTGAGAACAGCTGAAGTTTTTCCAACTAATTTTTGATGTGCTGAAATATCTCCTTGCAAGTTACTAATGTGCCATTTAGTTTCTGTCACAAAACTTTCATGCATCTGTTCTACATTGAATAATCTTTCTTCTGTTTCAACCTTTATTTGCAGTAAGTCTTCGTGCTGCTGCTGATTTGAATTCAGCTGCTTTTGAGCCACTACGGAAATCTCAAGAGAAGAGATCTGATCCTGTAAAATGGTAAGACCCCTAGCTTGTTCTACTTCTAGAAGAACTGTTGCACATCCATGATCTTCAGCAATGGAGTTATTTGCAGCAAGTTGCGTATTATCTAAAACAATTTTATCCTGACCACTTTGTAAATTAACTTCTCCATCTTCTGTTGTTTCTGAAGTATCTTTTGCTTTTACAAGGCAACATACTTTTTCATATTCACCAAGCAGGTCCTGATAACATTGCTCCCTTTGCAGCTTTTCACTTGCTGCTAACTGTAACTTTTCTTCTAGTTCACCAACTTGGTTGGTAAGCTGCAATATTTTACAGGTCATATTTTCTATCTCTTTACAGTACTTTTTATCAGAACATTCTGCTTTCCACTGAAGTTCACCAAAAGCTTTTTTTTGTTCTTCTAATTCTGCACTTTTACATTCCAGTATGTCTTTAAGTTCTCTAATCTCTGTGCTTTTCCTGTCACTTTCAGTTTCTACCATTCTGAGTTTCTCACTATGCTCATGATTTTTGATTTGCTGACTTTGAAGGGAACTCTCCAAGTCATTAATATGAGACAGCATACTTTGCTTTTCAGACTTAAGTTTATTTATAAGATGATCTTTTTCATTTTTCCACTGAGAAAAAGCAGTAGCCTCTTTTTGCAGTTCTTCACATTCTCTCTGCTTGAATCCAAGGAGCCTCTGCAAAGCTTCCAATTCTTTTTCCATTTTACTTATTTTACAGTTTTGTTCTTTAATATGATTATCTTTTTCCTTGAGCAGGTCTTGGGTAGACTCTTGTTGCTTTTCCATGTCAGCTAAAGCTATTTTCAGCTTCTCCAGTGAAAGGGAGCTCTCTTGATTTTCAGAATTCTCTCCCAGTAACTTCAGCTCTGCTTCCTGAAAAGTATTCTTATCTGTAAAAGAAAACACCATCAAATCTTTGACAGTCAATACCAGGAATTCTACTGATAATTTTCTAGATGAAACATTACTATTTACTTTTAGTATTTTCAATTCTCATTCCAGTGCAGAGCATTGCTCTCAAGTTATATCACTGGTTAAAGGATTGCTTATATCACCTTAGGCTATCGCACACTATGTCCTTATAGACATTGTGAACTTCCCACTCTGCAGGCTGATACAAGTCTACACTTCACAATGGTCAGTCCTTACTTCTCAGGTGTAACTACCTGTTGTGTCTGTGTCTCACCTTCACCAGATGTTTATACAAAGTACACTGCTTTTTTTTTTTTTTTTAAAGACAGGACAGGTCTTATTACAGTATGTGACCTTCTTCCAGGTCAGTCTTATACTCTGTTTCTGCCAAAGAATGTCTAATTCTACAGTCATTTTCCAAATTGTCATAATTGTTTCCCTGCCTTGATAGGAACAGACTAAGAACCAAAGATAAGTATGAGGCTGAGGGGAATGCGGGGAGGCATTATTTTCCACTATAGCTAGCTGGTAAGGGCTGCAAGTTTTCTATACAATCAAAACCAAAACATCAGTTCAAAAACAATTAAAAGTTTGGGCATTTATTTTAAGAAAAGTAAAATCAAATTTAAAAGTTTAATTTTGAAATCTTATGTGAAATTTGATTGATGCACAGAAACAACCTATCCCCTTTTTCTAGTCAGATCCAGTAGAGCTACAAGGTATAATTCAACTCAATTCCTGAAAAACTGTGTTCTCAATTAGAAAAAAAACCACCGCAAGCAAGACCCAGCTATCGATGGCTATGTAACATTCTCCTACTCCCTTTTTTTTTTTAACTCAGTGAAACACATAAAAGAACTACAAAACAGAAGTTTTCTGGTTTAAATAGATTCTATGAAATTCAGTTTACTGCTAAATTCAGTACACTTTAGTTAATTTCAAAATTGTGTATGTTCATAGACAAAAATTCATTTCCATTTAGGACAAACTTAATATTGGTTAAAAACACTAATGATATCCCAGAGTGGAAACCTTTCAGTTAATTCACAATGAAGCTTACAGGATTTCAGGAAACATACCTCATTAAACATGTAACAGGAGTTCTGCACATTTAAATATGTAACTTACTTTTCATTCCTTCTGCAAAATTCGGGCTCTGCTTTAGAGACTGCCTGATCATATTGAATTCTTCTTCAAGTTGGTGGATCTCTTGCAATTTTTTTTCAAGTTGACAGTCAATAAGGTTTTTCTCCTGTTTCACTTCCTAAAACAAAACCAAATAAGACCATATTTCATGTGAATTGCCAAGAAGATCAAAGAATTCAGTTCATTTAAATAAAAAGAAAGATACTCCATTAGGTCCTATTAAGTCTTTGGGCAGTTGTCTCTGGGTTCCTAGGCACTGCTTGGGAACATAAGCTGAACTAGTTGACAGCATCTGAGAGATGCTGCCAGTCAATGTAGTTAGCATGGCCCTTGTTTGTGTAGAGCAAACAGCTCCATGTGACCCACCCCAAACAAATCCACACAGGACAGGATATAACCTACAAAATCTGAGTTGATCAAGTTAGGCTACTTTCCCAAAGCAACAAAGGAAACAAATCTCCTCAATGGCATCAAAATTAATGAGAAATGTATAGATCAGATTTCACCTATCGTCTCATGTAGAGACAAGTTCTTTTTCCACTGAACATTATTATTATGGGAACACTGGTCATATTTTATTTAGAAGTGCTTACTCTTTCAGAGACTTGTTTTGCCATTAAGAATATTTTCTTCTAAATAAATCGAATTTTTTAAAAAACCAAGCAAAACAAAACACAAACAAAACTATGTAACTACATTGCATCTAGGAAGCCAAACATAAGTTCTTTTAAGGAAACTAATCCTTTTTCTCCAAACTCCTGTGCTGCTGGACAACAGATGGCATGGAACTGGCATGGCCCAACTGGAAACAGGCCGTCAATTATTCATGCATTTACTACTAGCAGATGGGCAGCACTTACAAAAGCCAAGCTCAAGAAATAGAAAGGTCTGGATGAAAAAAATTAAAAGCTTGCTGGCATGGCAGGCTTGGTTTTTTTGCAACAACATAAATAAATCACCCCCAGAACATGATTAAAATTGTCACTGTCACTAACAGTTACCATCCTTTGTACACATAGGCTTCTCTACCCACTGCTTAAAAAAAAAATAAATCCAGTCACATGTAAGTTTCAATGAAGAAAGTTTTCTAATAATCTTAACACTAACTTTTCAAAGAAGTACAACTGTCCAAACTTCTTGCATTAAAAGCACCACATGCAGATGCAGTACAAGTACACGAACTAAACAAACCTGTTTATTAGAAAATCTAGGGTAATTATGGAAAGAAAACCAAACAAGTTTAAGCAATTAAAATCGCTGAAAGGTCCGATTACTTTGGTTTGGTCCAAACATTGCCCAAGAAACAGCACTCGGCAAACCTCAGGAACCCATAATTTAATGGACTGAGTGTCTGACAGTAACTAGCCATTTACGCTTTCCAAAGCTATAAGGAAAATAATCAATTTGGTTTCAATCCAGTTATCGATTCTACTTGTATGATGTATTACTCAAGTTAGTCATTCTGCAATTGTTCCTTGAAAAGCAAAAATGAAACCAAAGCAAATCGCCAAACCTACATACAGGTAGTACTATTATTCTTGAGAAACTCTTCATGGGGCAGGCTTATGAGCAGTTTAGGGACTGACTAACCAATTTTTCCAAGAATAGTTATGGGCTTGCTTGCACCATCAAATTGTAAACCATATGCTAAGATGCCAGAACTGCTAAGCTGTTGAGATACCACCTTGCGAAGCTGCGTAGTCCCTAGACTAAGCATATCCTGTATGTGTATCTACTTTGCAACTTTTTTGGAACACCAGTCTTACTATACAGTAAGGACTAAACACAGCAGTGCATTAACCAGCAGATAACAACTGTATTCTCCGCTAAGTAGTTAGACCATCAGCCTAAGACTGCAAAAATTTCCCTTTGATAAAGGAAAGAAATGCCAATCTCACTCTTGTTTGCTTTTGCTGCAAACAAAATCTATTGTCAACAAAGCCTCCAACACTTCAAAACAATTCAATGTAATTTTTTGCGTTATACTTATTTATGAAAATGAGGAAAGACAAGGCATACCCTACGTTCTGCTGACATATAGCATGCTTTCTCATGTACGAGTCTTCAGATAGGAAACTGTAGTGTTATTGATCTCTTCAAATATTACAATCTCCCCCAGATTAAGTTTCTTTACAAATTTATTGGTCATGTTCTAATACAACATCACCATCCACAGCTGTTCAGTTGTCTGACTGAGAAACAAATACGAAGAGAAAAATCTGACTACAGTTACAGCCTAGTAAGATGGATACAAGACTGCTAGATAAAAGTAAGCACTCCCAAGAATTTACAGCAAAAAAGATATTTCCACAAATTAGATGCTCTCCGACAACAGGACCTCAAAAAACTGGGTCAAATCTGACTGGGTCACTCCATAATTTCAAAGTCGGAAATGGCATGAGCCCACAGTATCTAATATAAACCTTTTTTTTTTCATTATTTTTTTTTCCTAAAAATATGAACGATTTCACTAAAATGTGCAGAAGCTTGATGGAGACTTTCCTCCTCTGGGATACATTGGAAGAACAAAAATTATCTTGATTAGTCTTACCACTGGAAGACATCGGGTACATTTACTTTGTAAATAGGTTTCAAGGACCGACCACTATCTGGCACTGAGGCCTAGTGGCATGGAACAGCCCAGATCTGTGCTACTAAAGTCCTCTATCTTCCAAAACAGGTGGCTCTAAACAAACTGCTTCCTGGGAATGGTCCCAGGCTCATGTGAACTCCCAGACTGTGCCTGGGAATTGTATGAAAGAGTGCTAGTCATCTGGGCCAAAGCCATGAGAAGTGCTGTTCTAACAATTAACAGTATTCATAGTCACATTCCAGTAGAGCTGGGAATGCTCCCAGACATTGTAATCTACCTAAAGTTTCACAATATACTAAAGCAGTACCAATGTTTGTGTTGATCTGAACCAACCCCACTATTTTATTTTAAACTTGTTCATACAGTTTAACAGGTAAATTTTGGGGAAATATCATGCCAGAATATTTTATATCTGCTCATGACAACAGGCAACAAGCAAAATAAGTGTTTAAACTGTGACTTGGATTACATGGGTTTTGAGCTCCCTTTATTTTTTCTTCTGATTCAAGTAATTTTATCCAAGTAAAGGATAAAATTAGCATTGAGAGATCTCTAGTGGCACAACTAACAACTTCAAGTATAGCTGCTCTGTCAAAGCAAAACAATGTAACTGAGAAGACAAAGGATACATTAAAGTGAAAACATTTCTGCATGTTTGCATATGAAGTTGTATGGCAGCATCCAAAGACTACTCTGAATTTATCTTAATTTGGGGGAAAGTTTTTACAGCAGTGTACATTTGTTGGACTGTGCTTCCTCTAAGAAAAATGCATCTTTAATTTTAATTTTTTTTAAAGAGTATGTATTAACTCTCCATAGAAAATCTCTGAGTTTGGCACTGTGCATCAAAGCAGTAGTCAATGATTCAAGAATTTACTTTTAAAATCAGACAAGCATAGATATATTTTTATTTCAGGACCAAAACCAATAATCTCTTGAAACAAAAACCTGTTTTTGACAAAAGTTAAGTCCAACATGATCTAGAACCATGCCAGCAGCTGTAAATCCTAACCATGCAGCCAGTTCCTCAAATTGCATTGATCTACGTGACACTAGTGAAGATCTCATTTTGTGTTATAACTAAGATATGTTATTAAGATACTCCATAAAAGTGTTTAAAGATTGCTTATGGGAAAATACACCATGTGAGTAAACGCTCAACAGTGTTTACAGGTTACCAATTTATGCCATTAATTCTATCAACTACTCCTCTGTGTTGGTTACCTCAAAGCTCCTTGTCAGATCAGTTTCCTTTGCCTGGGCTGCTAATAAAGCCTGCTCTGCCCTGCACAGCTTCTGGGTGAGATCACTGGTGTCGTGTTCCAAGCGTTGTTTCACTGCCATTACCTGTAAGAACGTTGAAAACTGACATTGTATTCACAGGCATATATAACTTTTTAAAAAAAAAAAAAATCCCGTTCTTGAACTGCAACATTCTGTTACAAAATAAAATGACATTATTTTATGCCACCATGAAGCTACAGTTGCTTTACTGTGGTTTAGAAAATAGCTCTTTATTGCTTTTCCACTTCTTTGCCTGTGACCAGAAAGATGGTATGTCTCTCAAATACATCTATTTCTAGACTGTTTGAAATTGGATTAATACACCCAACTTGCAGATACATCACCACATTATCTGTGGGATACAAATGAGATTGAGAATGTAATAGCCTTTTTGCTAAGCTATGAGAATCAGAAAGTGAGGATCATAACTGCACTTATTGCTCCATTGACACAGATATTATAAAAACTGAACAGGTTTTAGCTCTTTCAAAATAGTCTTATAATGCTCCAGATTAAAAAGGAAGGAAATGCCATTATCAACTCAAAAAAGGAAAAAAAAATATTCTGAGGTCATTAGGTAATAAATTAGCTTTCTTAGAGAAAGAACTAAAAGAAACCTATTTTTCTGTCTATGAAATCAATTTATTCAGTAAGCATATACAAAAGAACATGCATATAAAGAAACCTCCACTGGAAACATTTGACTGAATGTATTCCCATGGCTGTATTTCTAAAATAAAACAAGTCTACAAGAAAGCAATTGTCAGTTTTAGAAATGCTGTTTCAGTTCAGGCTGGCTTCTCAATATATCTTTCAAAAACTTGTGGCCCTTTTTAGAAATTCAGTTAGCTCTGCTGCTTTATAGCTGCCTCAGGAGTTTTTTGAGGCTTTTAAACATTCCTCTTTTCTGGTCTCTTCACTCTTCAGGGTTGTGCTGCTTTCTAAATTCCTAAAATTGTGGTTTTGTGACAACTAACGTTTCAATAGCAGTTGCTGTGAAAGCTGTGGAAGACATCCTTCATACTGATGTTCCTCCTTACACAAGCCCTGACACTCATCTGGTTTTGTGGAGAACCAGTTCAGGGAGTTAAACCAATAGCAAACACTTGTGCCTTTGTACACAGATGCTAATTAAGATATAATTTTTTTCTTTGCTCTTTTACAGAAACACAGAATCACAGAATGATATGGCATTGGAAGGGACCTCTGGAGATCACCTAGTCCAACTTCCCTTCCAGAGCAGCTCCTCCTAGAGCAGGTTGCACAGGAACACGTCCAGGTGGGTTTTGAACCTCTCCAGAGACAGAGACTCTACCACGTCTCTGGGCAGCCTGTTCCAGAGCTCTGCCACCCTCAAAATGATTTTCTCCTCATGTTTAGATGCAGCTTCTTATGTATAAGTTTGTGCCCATTTCCTCTTGTCCTGTCCTTGGGCACCACTGAAAAAAAGACTGTCCCCATCCTCTTGACACCCACCCTCTAAGTATTTATAGCCGTTGATCAGATCCCCCCTCAGCCTTTTCTTCTCCAGACTAAAAAGACCCAAGTGCCTCAGCCTTTCCTCATAAGAGAGATGCTCCAGGCACCTAATCATCTTTGTGGTCCTCTGCTATACCCTCTCCAGCAGTTCCCCGTCCTTCTTGAACTGGGGAGCCCAGAACTGGGCAAAGTACTCCAGATGGGGCCTCACCAGGGCAGAGTAGAGGGGCAGGATGACCTCCCTCAACCCGCTGGTCACACTTTTAGCACCTGTATCAGCTCTGTGCAGGGTCACACGAGGGGTAGCACTGCTAAAAAAGAATTACCAGCACTGCATGACCAGAGTGTACGAAATGGGGTTGTTGTTCCAAAGGGCAACTACCCATTAATCAGTTTAAGCTCTATTATCAAACTGCACCTCTGCAAGTTTTCTATGAGGTGTCTCTTGTGATCAGCCTTAGCTAAACCTCTCTCAAACAGATTTATTTTAGCTGCATTGTTCTGCATTCCTATCTCCTCCCCTGCGGAAAATGGAATATGTAAAAGCCCATAATTCACATTTAAATACCTAGCTTTTCAGTCAGAAATGGTAAATACAAAACAGCTACAGTACAAACTGTACAAAACATTAATTTTTTGCTTCATGTATAGTGAAATTAGGGCACTATTGCTGATACAACTAAATAGCAAGCTCTAGTAGAAGATGTTAATATAAAAAAGCCTACTTAGTGAAATTCTGCCTGCAGAGCATTGAAGTCATTTTTGGCTTGCTCTAGCTCCTGATTCTGTTTGTTTCTTATCTGGTTGCACTGCTGATTCAGTGTTTGCAAGGAATGTTGCTGACAAGAGAGTTCCTAGAAAACAGTGGTATACTAGCAAATAAACAAACACGTAGCTGCAACAAGTCTGTTTTGGTTACTGGAGCAGTAACAACTGATTTTCCTTAGCAGATACTGCCTGCTCAGAGACACTTGTTTTACACAGTGAACAACAGTTTAAAACCAACTTTGATGCATGCTGCAAATGTGATGTGAGCAAGAATGGCCCTAGCCTGATTTATGTCATCTGCTTAAAAACTCCATTACAGCAACATTCCTATCACAGAATGGAGCGAGGGGATATTCTAAAACTAGTGAAAGTAATGGTATGAAAATTCTTCATCTTAAAGATAATTTTCATATAATAATTACATTATACTACAAGTGGACAAATTCATCTCTGCTATTGTTTACTTATCATACTATAGGGTTAATTTTTTGTTCTAGGAAAAAAAGTCTTAAAATAATATGGAGCATGAGACTGAGCAACAAGATAATCTTACAAGGGCAGTGATGAAAACTCCACAAAAAAAATAGTGTTCCCAAAACAGACTTTCTGAGATTTGTAGAAGGACAATATAGTTTGAGTAGATCTTACAACATGCCAAGTAGGCATCCATTAGGATAAACAGCTGTACTTGTTGTTTCTCATGAGGCCTGTTCTAGGAACAGGTGCCTTTGGACCTTATAATTATGATTCTGCACAGATTTCAGATTTTATTAGGTTGTAAAACAATAAGAGGCATGAGCATAATAAAAAGTAATGAAGGAAAAAAACAAGATATTTATCAGCAATAATTGCTATGCAAAAGTTGTAATATGCTCTAAAAAATTCCAAGATCCTTGTGAAGGGCAAAAGGCAATAAAGCTCTTGTGCTTCCCTTATTAGTTTTAGGGTATAGGCGCAGTTACTTCATACAAGCAAGCTGCTTCATAAAAAGACACAGTACCATACTGTCACCAGTCAAACAAAACAAACCAAAAAACCCAAGCCAAAACAAACAAAAAAACCACACTAAAAGGAAAGAAAATGCAGAGTGAAGGAACTAAGCTGACAGTTTTCTGCAAGGGGGCTCTGGTTCCCAGGTGCATGAACCCCCTGCACACAAGTCAGTGCAGTTTAGTCAGTCGTATCTGTGACATGATGCCAGCACCCCTCACATTCTGCTCAAGAGTAAAGGCAACACAAGAAGCCCAAGCACTTCCTCCACCAGTAAAGTGTCCAGTCAACAAACAGCTCTTGTTTATCAGGGAAGGTAGGGAGGGTATGGAACTGTTATAAACAAAAAACCCTGAAAGATCATTGTTAAAATGTGTGTGTATATATATAAAAAAATTAGCATTTTTCTACACAAAACCCAATATAGATAAGTTTGCAATTGCACTTCCACACAAGAAGGTGACAGAAGTACTATAAAATTTAGAAAGGAAAGATGGGACACCAGCTGGGTGTCCCAGTAACTGACACTATTAACTAATTCTGAGTAAAGCACATATTAGCTCCAAAGAGCTCTTCTGTGAACCTCTGGTCATGAGCAAATTTGAGATCTTGCAAGGAGTACCCTAGTGCACTCCTTATTAATGAAATGATGAATTCAATTTCTTTATGTCCCAAAGCATTCCAGCAATTATTTCTAAATCTGATGGACTGCTTTCTAAGCCCTGTGTGTTACAGCATAAGAGAGAAATTGCAAAAAAAACTTTCTTTAGATGAATGCTCAAAAAAAGTAAGTGCTTCCTCAAGTTTTAGATGTCAAAAAAGTTGTTATCCACATCTAAGCTAGAAGTGGAGGCTCCTTCCATTGCCAGCAGGCAAACACCCACCGCCAGAGTGAAGACCCACATCTAAGGTATCTGGAATAACCTGCCTTCCCAAGGTGCCTCTGTCTCTGCAGAGTAAAGTAGAAGCCTAAGGACCAAGCTTAGACTGACACCTAGATTTCAGATGTCTGAAGTGAGGTGATATGAACCTCACCTTTTCAATTTGAAACTCGGATGAATACATTTCAATAAAATTTGAGAGAAAACATCGAAAACTATGCCCTGATACAAGTGCAACTCTAAAACTAGCCTGTGCTACCACCTCAGAACAAGGCACAGAGCTTTTCAGGCCTGTCTGAAAGTTCATGACATGCATTCCTGGATCTCACCTGCCTCCTAGAAACAGAAATATAATAAGAAACACACCAGCAAGGCTTTACAGGATGGAATTCTGTAGGACCAGCACCTAGGTTTGACAGAAGAATCACTCCCTAGGAAAACGCACAGGTCACAATTTCCACAATATTACACAAATTTGGATTCCAGAATGTGTAAAACAGAGCCTTCAAACTGGACTTGACAGCCCAATATTATAAATAAATGAACATTAAACGAACTTCATAAAAGCCTCACAGATCACAAACATTACAGAAAAAAAGATAGTTCTTCAAAGGTAATGACCTTGCTGACCGACCTATAATGACTGACACTATGTGGATTTACGTATTAGTCTTTTGAAGGCCTTTTTGTTTCTAACTAAAAATAAATTTTGCTTCACAAGAACAGTTCCTGTGCACAGCATCTAAACTGCCTGACATCCAAGCTATCAGCTATTGAGACAAGCTGTAGCAACAAACAACCCATGTGGAGCCATTTCTCTGGAAGCAAGTGACAGAAATACCATATTCTTAAGTGACAGCACTGAACAGAGTGCCAGTGCCCAATGGGCACGTGTCAGGTGTAGCAGAGCCAGTGTGGACTAGGTTTCTAAGGAGAAACCACAGCATAAGGTTCATGGACCTTCAGCCCATCTTTTGATGAATACAATGACTGCTAGATTTGTATCTTTCAACAGTGTTGTTTTCATGCTACAACTATTCAAATACAAAGATCAGTTCTTCTTTTGTACCACTTCTAGACAAGGTTCAGTATCTCTTTGAGATCCTGGGTTATCATCTAGACTAACAGATTTTGTGAAATCACCTTTTCACTTAAAAGCAGTGGTAGTAGCACTGTTCATATTGGCCACTCCAGCAGAATTCCTCTGTCAATTACTTTATATTTCTGGATATACCTTGGAGAAAAGGTGACAGTTTAAACATTAGACACAACAGCAGTCTTCTTCAGGGGAATGCCCTTACCCAATCCCTAAAGCAAACTTAAAATGCCCATCTGAAATGGCACTATCACTTTCAAATCTATGTCTTGGATTTCCTAAGACTGATTATGTTATTAAGCTTAAAAGGAAAGTACAAAGACTTTAGACCTAGTTCAAATCAGTGTTAAAGCTAAACATAACTTCACTCCAGAGAAGTTCCTGGGATACTGTTATACTTTGTCTCTCTGCAAGAGTCAGCATGAAGGAAACAAAAGACACTTATGCTAATATTGCATTTTACCTCTCCTAAGCATAAACCAAAATTAGAATAATAGAGATATAATCCTAAAGAAATTATTTTCTCGTGTGTGAGATGCATGAAAAATTAACTCAGATTCCACAGAAATAACTGAGTCAGTTACTAAGTTTGAACTCACATATTCATAATTCTGTGAATAATGAAGCCCAGTTTCTCATGGATTTGTATCTATCTCAATTAGGTCTCACACATTCTCTACCATCTAGTGAATACTAACATAACTCTGTGTCTCTCCAACAAGCCTCTCCTCTCTATTGGGATGTTTCTTTTCAGTTTTCCAGTTACCTTTGCAATTGCCTCTATCTAACGTGACTGCAATTAACTGAAAAGTAGATAGACAAAAGAAGCCATGTCATTTCTTTTCCTCAGGAAGTCAAAATTTAAAAGTCCTTCTCTTACCTTACCTGTTGGTATTCCTCGTCCTTTTCCTTTATTTTCTGTTCCAAAGACTGACAAGCACTCTCAGCATTTTGTCTTTCATTATTCAGTTCTTCTGACAATCTTTTCACCTTTTGCTCCATCATTTGGGCCTATAATAATATAGTTATCAATCACAAATGTTAAAAATGCAAGTGACATTTTATTTAAATTTATATGCATTTGTATAAGACTGATTTAATGTACTACAACTGTTCTAGCACTCATATAACCTACAGCGTAACTTTAACTAGTACCGTATAAACTCTTAGCAAACCAAAGTACTGAATTCATACTTGCTTATGTTAGTGATAATACATATATAGAGAGAATATATATACTTATATAGTTACTTGTGTGTATATAGATACATGTGTATACACACAAAATAATAAAACATCTCCAGAAAATCAGTGTCTTTGAAAGTCTACAGAAATGTACTGTATCTGACACTAAAAATAGATTATATTTTCAATACCTCAGGTTTCTGTGAACTAAAGAACGACCACTAACTGCTAAACAACTACACATTTAGACTGAAAATAACTGGATATTCCACTGAATTTCAGAGTGATTCAGCACATTGAATTGGAAAGGAAAAAGAGGGAACTTAGTCTACTTCAACAACAAACAGAAGAATGCTCTTCACAATTTGAACTTTAATTAAAAAAATAAATATATCAGTAGTCTATGTTCTAGGTTAACCTCCACATTAAGAGTACATTAGCTTGTTATCTAATTCAGTTTATTATATTAATATTACATTAGCTAAGAGAATGAAGCCATGTCCACCTAACTCCCCAAACAGAAAAACACATTTTTATTCCCAAAGTATCTGTTAATGCAAAATATGTAACTTCCCCACCCTCATCTCCCATGGACTTAAAATGGCAAAGTATGAACAGGACTCTTTTCTTTTCCAGCAACAAGGGCTCTTTAATGAGTTAGAGAAACAATATTCCATCTGTGTCATAAGAAAATAAGCAGGTAGTACTATTGGGATGTCTGGTTATTAGGTACCGACTGCTGGGATTGTGAGCTCCTCTAAGATCACACAGAAAGTTGCCTGCAGAAGGGCTGCAGACATCACAAAATGTTAAAATTATTGATAACATATCGATAATGCTGTGGTCGAGGTCTGTAAATAATACCAGTGACAGAGAAGTGCACAAGAGGTGTGCCAAAATTAAAATTGGGCCACAATGCAGGAAACTAAAATCCAGAGTCTCAATTCAGTTCTACATCCAAAGCCTGGGGGCAGGCAGAGATCCAATTTCAGTGCAAGAAAGAAGAAACAGAACAGATAGGAGCGACCTTCAGATGGCAGGACCAAGGGAACTTTCTGAGACAAGATGCTGCACTCCACCTTAAGTTTGGGCTGCACCTCAATTGAAATGGAGCCAGTCAGTCCTACTCTTTGTCCTTCCCCAGGCACGTTCCTAGCTATAGAATCTTGCCCCTTCCCTTGTGCTGGATTTGATGCCCCTTTGATTCCTTAGTAAAAGAATTCAGCTCTCTTAAACCTGTAGAAAATTAACAAGGCAAAATTAAATATGTACTATCCTAATCATTTAGGAAGTTGAATCAAGTAATTTGGGGAATGAAATAAATGACAATAAAGACTTTTTCAGGGGAATTGAGCTGTTGGGTTGGGTCAGCTGTCTTCCCATAAACTCATCTTGATGACAGTGCCTTTACATAGTAAATGGACTGTGCCAGGAATACGATCTTACCCTAATCCCAGCCAAGACTTCTCCAAAACCAGTTCCCTCATAAAGCTAGCAATAGGCAAATGTTACTCTCTCTCTGAAACAGCAGACTGACTGACCCCCAACATGCAAAGGCTTATTTTTTAAAGACCAGTACAGGAGTCGTGGGAAACAGTAGTTTTCCAATATACTTAAGTAGGATGTAGAAACTTGCTGACAAAGATGGATAACAACTATTGTACCCTGAGAAGATACACAGAGAAACATCTTTTTTCCTATCCTGTAGATGAATCAAAGTAGTAAAAAAAAAAGTAAAAAGATAGATGGAAATATGAAGATTCAAGGAATGAATGATGTCTGTGCACTACTTTCAGATTTGTCAAATGCGTGAAAAAGGACTTTAGCTAGCTAATGCAACAAGACTGATCAAGAAAAAGAGAAAATCTGCTTGTTATCTTCTGCAGTTTGAATTAAACACTTTCGTTTTCTTCTTCACAGGATTATGAGCAAAAATCTCAACCATTTAATGGTCTTATATGTATGTGTGTAAATACACTGCTTAAATTCTTGATTAAGCAAATAGTAGTATCCCATTGTTTTGTTGTGGTTTTGGTTTTTTTGGTTTTTTGTGTTGTTTTGTTTTTTTACTATGAATCCAAACTCCTTAGGATTCGGTCATGAAGTCCCATTTAGAAACTACATAGATTCTCAATCTTGCATGGCATTTTTACCTAGATTTTATTTTACACAAGTAATTTACAATCCAAAGATTATGCCCTCACAACATCCTGTAGTATAAGCAACAGATACTGATTTTCAGCCACAGTTGCATGACAGTCTATTTAAGGTCAGAATTTGCCACAAGATGTCATTGTTGCTCTATGGAATTTCATCAGAAAATATTTTTCAGAATTCCAGTCACTCTTGCCTCAGGGTGAAAAATATTTCTTCAGGTGGTATAAGAACCTTCCAGAAAATGGGCGACTGCTTATGGGTATTTACACTTTTATTAGTAATACATATCAAACTAATATATACTTCTCAAAACTAGAGCCTCATCAAATGCTCAAGAAACTTATCTGAGAACCTTGTTTCTTACTAAAATGGCTGAAAACCAACAAACGTTAATACTGGGAATGAATTGTAGGGACAGTCAGAATATGTGTGAGGCAACATTTTACCTGTGTGGTAGCTTGATCAATTTCTGTTCCCAGGTGAGTCAGTTTTTCTCTGGTTTTGCTGAGAACTTTATCCTTCTTTGTTAACTCCAACTTCATTCTGTCCAGCTGCAGTTCAGTCTCTTGATGTTTATTCATATGGGATTTCTTCACTTTTTCTTGAGCTTGCAGTTGTTGTTCTAGTTCTTTAACAGTGGAACTTAACTCTAAATTTTAAAAACAGTAAAGATTAAGGATACTTTCTTCTTTGAAAGGTCTTCCAGGTACTCAAATTTCCAAGTGTCTACACATTCTAAAATACTTAGTATGTTTGATAACAACTCAAGTTCCTGACACACGCAGAACACCCTGTAAAACATTCAACAAGCTAAAACAAAAGTTTCAACTCTCTTCTGCTACTGCATCAATGATTGAAACTGTCAAGATTGAAAGATAGTTGACTCTAAATCAATAATTTCCATTTCGTAATACAAGAGAACACAGCAAAATGCGAGGTCAGGCACAAACGCTGCAAAGGCAAAGACAACCTGTTCCTCTGCTGGTTTGTTTTTGTTGTTATTTTTAAACACACAGAAACATGTCACTTGACATATCTGTTTTAGTTTTTTTAAAGGAAAGATATCCACTACAAACATTTGTTTGGGGCAACTGTAAGCCTCTCTTTCCAAGAGCCTTCTCAGCTACTGGGTATCTGTTAATACAGTATTTTATATTTTAATCTTTTTCCTCTCCCAAAGTAGCGTATGTATACAAAGTGAAACCTAGTGATCTTGTCACAATATACATCAGTAGGAGTTTACCTTCCAAAAATCACAACATAATTTTACAGTAGAAAACATTATTTTCTGGTAATTCTTTGTTAAAAAAACCCAACCCTGTCTTCCTGATGTTGAATTTATATGGCTTCCAAGTTGAAAATGCCACCTAGATTAAAGTTTTATATGTAGGTGTTTGAATAAACAGTTTAGTACAGGAATTTGAAAAGCAGTCCTCCAAGAAACGGTTAGTTGAAAAAGCTGGTCCAAACAGTAGGCTTAAGTAGGCTTATGTTCACCAAATCCGCAACAAACCAACTATTTGCTCTCTTCCAACTATCAAATATCAGGAATGAGTATTTCTTCATGTCAATATGCACAATTCAAGATCATATCTTACTTTTTCATTGTACTTTTTGCATCATACTTCATTCCATACTTCCAGTACCAGCCATTACAGACCAACTCAGTTACGTATTAAGCATGTTTAATCAATAAATTTTTAATACAGGTATTGCTCAGCCATAATCTTAAGAGACATAAAATTAAGGAAGCAATATAATTTATCAGTCAGATGTAATGAAAGCCTGAAGAGTTTTTTTAACTGTTTTAAGAGAGTTATTCCATAAGCAATGGAATTACTGGAGAAGGCCATTTTCCATTTATACGATGTCTCCCTCTTACCCCAAAAATACAAACTCCTCCCTTCTATCTCTCACACCCCTTTACGTAAAAGATACCATGGCTTGTGAATAATCTCTATGTACCGGCTGATCATTGCAAATACACAGAGCAGCAGCCAACTAGGCTAGCTGCCAAAGGCAACAACAGGTATCTTTCTCTTTTCTTCCCTAAAGCATTGATTTCAATACCTCTCTTCTATCCACACACCAGCTTTCATGAAACCATATAGGAGACTCCCTCCACATTTTAAAGAAATGTATCAGATACCTTGGTTCTGTACTGTTAGCTGGATTGTGAGTGAAGAATTACAATTCTCAGAAAAGCTGTCGTTGAACTTGTTTTTCTCCGACATTATACTAGAATTTGTTTCCCATGGAAAAGAGGATGTTGTATAACTTCCCCTTGCAGGTGTTTCTTGATTTTTTGATGGTGTCTTTTCTTGTTGCCATGAAAACACACGTGAGGAAGCCTGATGCCATGCAATCTCCCTGTGACTCAAAGAACTTTGAGGGTGAGGCTGATTTATTTCCTGTGTCCAAGAAAAAAAAAAAAGATCTACATTTACACAGCTCCATATCTAACATATAGCAAAATAATTAATTTATTAGTAAGTAGATAATAGGTTGTGGTCATTTCACGTTTTTATAATATCATATCATCCACCAGTGCAAACTACTCATCCACAGAACTATTTTTTTATACTACATAAATTAAATAACTTTAACCCAAGTATCTAAGCTGATAATCATAAACACTAACCAGGATCTCAAAGTAGTTCAGTTTGTGTATCTTTATAAGTAACATACACAGTTTTTTGTCTTTTCAAGAGAGATACTATTTCTCAAAATTGAAGCCTACATTTTTACAGGCAAGTGCTGACACAAGTAAGCTGCAAGAAATATGGAAGTTTAGACTAACGTATCTGATATCTGACCCACATTTAGTTCTTCTGGACAAACACAGGTAAATTTATGTAAACTTATACACACAGTATATCCCAAAATTGCAGTAATAAAATATACCAGGTACTAGCTTTGAACCTCTTCCTACAAAAAAACTAAACAGAGCCAAAATACTAGATGTTTGTTTTTCTTTCTTAAGTGAAAAAAAAATTCAAACAGTAAAACCCCTAATGTATTTTACCTGGATTTTCAAATGCCTCTCATTTGAATTTTTTTTTTTTAAACTAAAGCCCCAAACCAGGTAACAGCCAGCGTAACTTCTCAATCCAACCAGGGAATATGTTGTTATGTAGGAATAGCTGTGCTAAGACCAGAAATCTATTTAGTCCAGAATGCTGTGTCCAATCCTTTGTAAGTTCTTTATAGATAAAGAGCATAAAAACCTAACCATGCATATAGTAATCATTTCCCTTATATGCCATTTAATTTTACAGATTTTCTGAGATGAGTTTGAATCCAGGAAATTAAGGGGAATAAATAATAATTTTTACTGTAATACTTTACATGTACTTCCTCCTTTGTACCTCTTTGTGCTTTGGCAAATACTCCACAACAAAGCGGAGTTCAACCATTTAACACACTACAGTGTAATAAAATAGTTTTTGTTCTGAGCCTGGAGAGCTGGTGCTGTAATTATGCCTTATGAAAACTACGAAAACGACCAATCTCTGTTTCCTCTCCTGATCCTCGCTCATCTTTGTACCATCCCCTTCTACCATATCTCTTTGGAGATGAACAGAATTTGCAAGGAATATTCAAGATGCAAGAGCCATTGGGCTATATACGGGCAAAGAATATTTTTCTCATTAGTTCTTAATTCTTTTCCTAAAAAAAAAAAAAAATAGTTCTTTTTCACCGTTGCTGAACACCATAATGAACTTTTCAGAGGACAAGCTGCAATTATTACTGAATTGCTTCCTGGACTCATTTCATTAAATTTGGAACCTGAATGTACCCAGTATAAATTGTTCAGATTATGTTTTCCAGATGCATTACATCACTTTTTTTTTTTTAGGGTGAATTTTACTTACCATTATTGCAATTATCTAATATTACAAAATATTATGTGGTCTTCAACCATATTATTCAACTATAACTAATAACTACACTGAATGGCACAGTTCTCTTTACCAATCCTTTTCAGGCTCCACTGATGATCACTCTCCAAGCCGTAAAAACTATTTATTGCCACTGCCCTCAATCTTTATATTTGCAAGACCTTCTCCCCCTTATCAAAACTGTTTCATTTTTCAGTCTTTTTGTGGATATCCAACAACATTATACTGAGTCACATTTAACTCGCACATTCTCCGATTTATTCTTAAAAAACCAAAAATTCTAAAAATATGCAAGTTTGCCTTTACAAATAAATGGTTGATCTTTTCTCCATACACCTTACCTACATATGCATCAATAAACATACTGCTTTAAGTTTCTAAAAAATTGCCCAAGACAAAAAGTTGGCCTGACTAAACTACATTTCTAGGAATCAGCACTGTCAACTTTTTTTTAAAAAAGGCATCATCCTCGTCACTTTTCAGTGTCAAGAGAAGAATGAAATAAATTGCACAGAGTGATCCAGCAGTCCTACACTGCAGTGCCCTATCAATTTATGGGTAAATATTATCTCTATCTGGTGATTGGTTTTATTACTGTTCATTTTATCTATCTATTTTAAGACTACTTCTGACTTTTCAATTTGAGGCTGTGCCACAGATTTAACCCCAATAAAGAAAGGCTCTGATATAGAAAACTTTTTAAGCCCTTAGATAGTAAATTTAAGTAGCTGGTGAGGTGTCTTTAGTACAAGTCTTATGAGGAGCAGCTGAGGGAAATGGGTTTTTTTTAGCCTGGAGAAGAGGAGGCTGAGAAGAGACCTTATCACTCTCTACAACTACCTAAAAGGAGGGTGTAGCAAGGTGGGCATTGGTCTCTTCTCCAAAGTAAAAAGCAGTATGACAAGAGGAAATGGCCTCATGTTGCACCAGGGGAGGTTTAGATTGGATATTAAGAAAAATTTCTTCACTGAAAGGGTTATCAAGCATTGGAACAGGCTGCCCAGGGAAGGGGAAGTGGCCGAATCACCATCCCTGGTGGTATTTAAAAGACAAGTAGACATGGTGCTTACAGATGTGGTTTAGTGGTGGCTTCAGCAGACTTAGGTTAATGGTTGGACTCTGTGATCTTAAAGGTCCCTTCCAACCTAGATGACTATGATTCTAAATACCAAATAAAATATTTCAGCTTTTCCACAATGGCTCCTTTTTCCTTGAGGGCTTTCAGATCTTAGTCATCTATTGGCCTCAAAAGATTCCCCAATACCATTCCTACTATTTATGCACTTAAAAAATGTATTAGTTTTTGTTTGCTAGGCAAGTGATTTCTCATAATCTTTTCAAGGCTCTTTTATTATCCTATCATATTTAACTTGGTGAAACTGACACTTTTTTCCTGTCCTTGCACGAGACTTCCAGTTTTTAAAGGATGTATTCTCATTTTTAATGTTCTTCTTTCCTTTGTTATTTAATTATGCTGCTTTTCTGGATTCTCCAAGATTACTTCTGAATGGCAATACACACAGATTAATTTTCTTTTCCTTTTTTTTTTTTTTAAATTATACTTTAAGTGATGTAGAATATATTTCACTAGTTTTCCACTCCATTTTCCAAGTTCACTCAGTAGTTACTTTCTTAGATACCACGCATACCATTCTCAGGAGATACATACCTTAACCTGGATGGTTCTCAGTTCTAATTCAAGCTTTTTTCTTTCTTGTACTTCTTTCTTATATTTTTCTTCTAGTTCTTCAAACTTAGCATCTACAAAGACATGATGAATACTTCATAATCTAACTTAGTACATAGGTAATATTTTCTAGACTATTGTTGTCACAGGAATGATACAAATTAACAGCTATCAGAAGCGTTAGGTCACGAGGAAGAAGCAACTGTATATACAATGCGTTCTGTAATTTAGGACCTCAAAAGGACACTGAGATATGGAACTTAACATAAGAATGAAAACACAACTGTTCAAAGCAAGGATTCAATGCCAGAATTTTTTTTTTAAAATCTCACCCTTTCTCTAGAAAAATGTGTGTGTATATATATAACATATATGTACAGGTTTAAAAAATAAATATGTAACAAATGCGTTACATTATATATACATACACATATAGATTATATAAGTTTTTTTAAAAAGTTTCCCTACCAGCAACCCAATAGCATTAATATTACTAAGAAATGACTAGAAAATAATGCTGGATCTTTTCATAGAATGGTTCAGGTTGGAAGGCACCTTAAAGATTAAAGTTCCAACCCCCCTGCTATGGGCAGGGACACCTCCCACTACACCAGGTTGCTCAAAATCCCATCCAGCCTGGCCTTGAACATTTCCAGGGATGGGGCAGCCACAACTTCTCCAGGCAACCCGTTCAGTGTCTCACCACCCTCACAGTAAAGGATTTCTTCCTGATATCTAATCTAAATCTCTTCTCTTTCAGTTTAAAACCATTACCCCTTGTCCTATCACTACACTCTCTGATAAAGAGTCCCTCCTCATCTCTCCCATAGGTACTAGAAGGCTGCTAAAAGGTCCCTCCAAAGCCTTTTCCTCTCCAGGCTGAACAATCCAACACTCTCAGCCTGTCTTCATAGGAGAGGTGCTCCAATAGGTCCATGTTCTTCCTGTGCTGAGGACTCCAGAGCTGGACACAGTCACCAGAGCAGAGGGGCAGAATCACCTCCCTCGACCTGCTGGTCATGCTTTTTTTGATGCAGCCCAGGATGCTGTTGGCTTTCTGGGCCACTGCGAGCACACATTACCAGCTCATGTTAAGCTTCTCATCCACCAACAACCCCAAGTCCTTCTCCTCAGGGCTGCTCTCAATCAATTCTCCGCCCAACCCTTGTACCTGGGATTGCCATGACCCAGGTGCAGTTCCTTGCACTTGGCTTGGTTGAACTTCATGAGGTTTGCATGGGCCCACCTCTCAAGCCTGTCCAGGTCCCTCTGGATGGCATCCCTTCCCTCCAGCGTGTCAACAGTGCCACACAGCTTGGTGTCATTGGCAAACTTGCTGAGGGTGCACTCAATCCCACTGTCCATGTCTCTGACAAAGATGCTAAACAGCACTGGTCACAGTACTGACCCCTGAGGAACACCACTCGTCACTGGTTTCCACTTGGACATTGAACCAAATTTGTCAGGCATGACTTGCCCTGGTGAAGCCATGTTGGCTATCACCAATCACTTATTTTCCATGTCTTAGCAGAGATTCGAGAAGATCCCCGGGTCTTCCTTTTTTCCCCTTTTTCAAAAATGGGTTATGTTTCCCCTTTTCCAGTCAGTGGGAACTTCACCAGACTACCACAGCTTTTCAAATATAATGGAAAGGGGGCCTAGCAACTTCATCCGCCAGCTCCCTCAGGACCCATGGATGGATTTCATCAGGTCCCATGGACCTTCAGGTTCCTTAAACGGTGTTGAACCTGGTCTTCTCCCACAGTGGGCAGTTCTTCATTCCCATAGCTCCTGGTCCTTTAACTTGGGAGGTGTGAGGAGAGAGGTTGGCAGTGAAGACCAAAATAAAAAAGTTGAGAACCCCAGCCTTCTCTTCACCTGCTGTTACCAGTTTGCCATTCTTGCCCATCAGGGGGGTACGCTTTCTTTAACTTCCCTTTTCTGGCTGATATACCTGTAGAAGCCCTTCTTGTTATTCTTAGCATCCCTTGCCAGGTTCAGCTTCAGCTGTGCCTTGGCCTTCCTGAATTCATCCCCACATAACCGGGCAGTGTCCCTCTACTCTTCCTAGAATACCTGGCCCTGCTTGAACTGCCTGTGCAGCTCCTTCTTGCCTTTTAGTTTGACCAGCAGACCCCAACTCAGCAATGCTGGTCTCTTCCCTTTGCTTGATTTCTTACACCTGGGGATCAAGAGCATTTGTGCTCTATAGAAAGCATCCTTAAAGATCTGCCAGCTCTGTTCTGCCCCCTTGTCCCTGAGGACAGTTTCCCAGGGGGTCCAATTGACTAACTCCTTGAAGAGCTGGAGGTTTGCTTTTCCTCTAGTTCCTTTCAAATGCAATAGGAATTGGACAAAATTTATTTAGGATTCTTCTGCTGAAATTGTAAGAGGAGCATACTAGTCCAAAACAAAAGTCTTGCTTCCCTTTTCTTGAATTTGTTTGTAATTCTACAACTCTCAGGAAAATTCTAGAACTAAAATGTGTTGTAGCATTCTAGGGAGCAGTTGAGGGAGGCCATTGTCCCACTCTACAGTGCACTGGTGCAGCCCCACCTTGAGTACTGAGTTTTCAGCACCTAAGTGTAAAAAGTACATAAATCTATTAGAGTGTGTCCAGAGGAGGGCAATCAAGATGGCAAAAGGTCTTGAGGACAAGGTCTGAGGATCAGCTGAGGTCATTTGGTTTGTTCAACTTTGAGAGGAGAAGGCCCACCGCAGGTTACAACTTCCTTTCAAGAGGGGCAGCAGAGGAAGAAGTGCTGATCTCCTCTTTAGTGACCAGCAATAGGACATGAGGAAATGGGATGAAGCTGCATCAGGGGAAGTTCAGACTGGACATTAGGCAACAGTTCTTCACTGGAACAGGGTCCCCAGGGCATGGCACCAAGCCTGTCAGAGTTGAAGGAGTGTCAAATAGCTTAGTTTTAGGTAGTCCTGCAAGGAGCTAGGAATTGATCTCAATAATCCTTACAGGTCTCTTCCAACTTGAGGTATTTTATGATTCTATGATCTCAAAGAATTTAAGGCCAGTGTTCAAAGGAAGAAGACTCCCCAACAATACTATTTTCAAGACAGTTATTTAAATCACTTCAATCTAATCCCCGTCTCAGGAGTGCCACACTTAGTGGAATGCTTGACATTACCACAACTGTACACTATTTCAGATATGTATAAAGACACTAAAAGGAACAAGAGTGCAAGAAAGTATCTCAAATTAACTATTGGAAACTAAGACTGAGATGCCAAGCTCACAGAACGTTTGTTCACAGCAAAGAAAGAGGTAAACAGCATGCATAATATTCAACTCAAAGTTTTTCAGCATAGAGAGCATAAGGGTGTCTGGCTACAGAACAGTTCTCCAGTTAAGTAAACTTCCCTTCACTTTTCCAGTTCAAATATTTTAGATCTATTTGATGACACAAATTTGAAGATAGAAGTGATGCTTTTAAATGCATACAGTGGATAACTTGCGAAAAATATCATGCACAATAATAGTCTAACTAAAAAACAATTTTCTAAAGAAATAACACATATGACTGTTGACTGAAGTTCAGTTAAGGTACCTGTGATACACAAAAAAAGAAATTTGCTCTTCACTACATGAAGGGAAGAGCTTACACCAGGAACAGGATTAAAAAAAATTGCTGCAGTCTGTTGATGGATATTGCTATTACTATTCCAGGTCCATCAATGCAGTGCTGAAAAGATGTAGTACTTGCAAAAGTGTTCAATCTGCACTAATAATTTTTAAACTTGGAACCTATGGTGCTATAAATTAGACACTCTCATAATAAGCTTTGTAATAGGGACTAGTCAACTCAGTGCAAGTGTAATGTTCAAAATACTTCTCCAACTTTCATGAAACTGTCACTTAACTGTCTGTGCTAGGTGAAGAAAAAAAATCATTTACCATTATGACTTGGAATTGGTGTTAAAGGAGCTGTAAAACTTCTCTGTGGAGTGCCACTGAATGATGAGTCTCCTGCAATCGATGTTTGCTGACTTCTCTCAAGCTCACATTTGTATCTGTTTAGGAAAGCAGCAGCAGCAGAAATTAGTAATGGAAACTCAAAGGTTAATTATCTATTTTTAAGAGCCTGAAATACACAAATATCTTATACGATTCTAAAAGCTTAGTTGAAAGATCAAATCAAGATACATCCACTGAAAATTTTTAGGTGTTGTAACACAGAAATAGGAAGAATATATTTTATTTAGAGTTTCTACATATTTAATTAATTATATAGAAGTGAAAGGTAAAAACAAAAAACAAAGTAGAAGAAAATCAGTTAGAACTGCTTAAGATCTCACTGTATGAAGCTGTAGTCCAGCTAAACGCACATAAATCACTGCAAACACTAATAATCTAAAACTCTCGCTCCTCAGTAAGCATCTTTATGTCGGGAAACATACTACTTTTATTCTATGTTCTAATACTGCACACTTTGAGAAACCTACACATATCTCAAGAAAATGGAAGGGAACATCCTTCACCCAACCATGTATTTTTCACGTGTACCATTTACATTGCTACCCAAAACACCACAGCAGACTACCCATTCCAATGACTTTTGTGAGCATGAAGAATCACAAGCTCATCCAATGAAACCAGTAATTAGTTTGAAGGTTAGACAGCAACTTTTGGCCTGCCCAGTGAGCACAGGTTGATAAGATGGTTCCAAGCTACAGCTCATCACTCCACAACTTGCCTTTCCATTTCCTCCTCCCTTTTACAGCACAACACCAAGAACTCTTCTGTTGGACTACCAGTTGCTAGGAAGTAGTAACTGATCAGTTATCAGCATAAAACAAAACAGAACCAAATATAACCCCAAAATCGATTGCCAAGATCAAGCTACATGTAGTAACTGATGATCTTTTGTAGTGGACAGCTATACAAAGTGATATAATGGAGACCTAATTTTGGAAATAGATAAATGGAACACATATCCTTAGCCTGCAATCTCTCTGGCCCAACATTTGGCAGCAGATACAGAAAACCTGAGTGTGGTTCTATCAGCCTTGTTGAATTTCCCTGGACTCTTCTTTGATGGATCTCAGCAACTCCTCAAACAAAGCTGGTGTTTCTACATGACATAAATTGTTTTGTTGACATTTTTAATCTTCTCACAGCAATCAAATACTTCAATGAGCTTTAGTTTTCCCAGCTGGGGGGGGTGTGTGTGTATAGACGCACACAAGGGAAAAACCAGGAAGACCAACGCAGCTTCCTCTTTATTTGCTTCTACCAGGACACATACGAGGCATACTATCTAAAAGTTGAAGGAAACAGACATCCTTCAGGCCATGGGGAAATGAAAAAAACCACCAACATCCAAACCATTACAAAAGCTGGTATCACAGACTCACCCCTCTCTGTGACAGTAATTGTACATTACTGGCACAACAATTTATTGCATATGCATAATACTCAGCCTCATCCTTGCACACTTTCAGCAATACTTTTATTCAAGAATACATGGTGCCTCTAGTATGAGAGTCAGTTTAACAGATGACAATATTCACTTCACTGTGGGCAACTGTTCCACTTGTGTAGCACCCTCAGATGAAGGATTTTAGGTGTGCCTACATTATAGAATACTGTTTTATTGTATGAATTGCATTCCACCTCTACAGACAGTATACAAATACTGTCTCAGTAATAACAGTGTTTACAAATTGAGGCATTATGAATTAGGCACTTCTTTACCAAAGCAACTGAATTCAGCGATTCAGTCACAGCACCATTGCTTTTGGCAACTTCCACTCTCATCAATGTTCATGCCTCCTTCTTCCAGCAGTCATATTTTAGTTGTAGACTTGATATTATGGACTGAATTGTCCATATACTTTCCTTGCAACTCTAAGCTCTTTGCAGGTTACTTCTGCTAAGTGACTCAGTTGTGCCAGCTTTATTTGCTTTTGTTTAAAGCCACAGAAGGAATGCTCCCTTTTCACATGACACTGAAGAATTCCCCCAAATTAAACTGGGACTATAGGCACTAACTACTTCAAGTGGCACACAGTTTTATGTAGAAGTCCATATATGCCTGTGTGTATCTAAAAACAGGCTGACGTTTTGAGATTTTGGTCACAAAATCTGAGATGAAGAGAAACTAAAAGACCATGAAGGATGCATTAAACATGAGGAAAATAACCACTGTATATAGGTTAAAGACATACAGCAAGTCCTCACCTTTTCAGTTCTTGTTCTAGCTTTTTGATGCTTTTCTTGCTGGAATTCAGCTGCCCTGAATGAATGTTGACTTGAGATTCTTTTACTTGCAGATCATTTGATATTTTCTGTTTTGCTTTCTCAAGACTATCACACAATTCCATCAAGCTCTGGTTCTCTCTTTTTAGTGTTGCAGCTTCATTTTTTTCATTTTCAACCTAGTTGGAATATAGACCATTTCAAAAAAAGTCTCAAGTCCTATCTACACTCCTGTGCAAACAGTATTTTAATAAAAAAAAGGCTTACATATCATTATTTTCTTCCTAGCATTTCAAAATCCTGACAGCACTGAAAACCTAAGATATATACATTGTTTAAATATTCTTGGGCGTGAACAAAACAACATTTCCTAAAATTCCACTCAGTGATATTAACAATTTATACTTACTGATTAGACACAAGCTCATCAAAAAATTCATCAATCCTTCAAAACTAAGAATTCACACTAGTCCACACTAAGAATCCACATCAGTCCACTGATCACCTTGCTTCCCTTTTCAGCCTACCAACTTTAGCAACCAGAATACCTTGACTCACTAAACATGTCATGTAAAATGATTATCAAGAGTCACAACTTCGAAATTAGAAACAGAGCCTAGCAGTAGAGACATCCTCCTCCCCACTTCCAGCTTCTGAGGGGCAGACTACATCTTTGCACAATGTTATTCTTTTGACTAAGAAGTAGTGAGTATTAGCTGCTGCTTCTAAGAGTTTTAAAGCACATCACTTCTCTGGTTTGGTTTTGCTAGATAGTTGTAGCAGCCTACAGAGAATAAAAGGCAACCTTTGTAAATTGCCTCTGAGCTATAGTCAAACATTACAAAACAAAATTCAACCAAACAGGTCACTTCTGTTCTGAAGCAGTTTTAACAGGCATAACAATAAAGTAATTTCTTTTCCTAATTATAGAGATGTAGACAGGCCTCAAAGTAAACATTAACACCTGGAGACAGAAAATCATGCCAAATACGGACAGGAGGCAGGAATTCTATTAACAGTCAATGAGAACTAAACAGAATGGAGAATACATTGAGTATGGAGTAAGATGAAAATAAGCAGTTTATATTTCTGTGCTACCTTTCCAGTCAGTGGAAGAAACAAAATACTAACCCACCCCCTAACAACCACCAGATAACAAATCTTTAATTGTGTTTGTCATGTAGAATGGCATATTAGGGAAATGACTGCAGCACCTACATTACCTTCTGTTTCTGCAAAGCCACCTCCAAATACTCTAACTGGAATTGTCTTTGCTGACGCTCCTTTTTAAGCCTATCTACTTGATTTTCCAGCTCATGAATCTTCTGAAGGACTCTGGGAGACAGGCCTTCTTTCCATTCCTCCACAGCCCAGCTCATATTGATGGGATTCTTA
>JAHREE010000287.1:9877381-10022908 GCA_033628505.1 Tringa tobata | reverse complement strand
CCTTCCCACCGCCCCCAGGGGAGCGGCCCGTCTCTCTCTCTCCCCGCCCGGCTGCGGGTCCCGCCGGCAGCCGCCGCCCTCCGGGCCCGGGACAGCCGCCTCCCGCGGGAGCGCACAAAGCCGCGGCCGCCGAGCAGGTAAGGAGCCGCCGCCGAGTTTGCCGGAGTTTGTGCCGGGGCGCGTATCCCCGCGGCGTATCTCCGCCGCCCGCCCTGACTTTGAAAGGATCCCGGTTACGCCTTTTACTCCGTGTGCGGGATAGGGCAGTGTCGGCGTAAGGCTCGTTCTGCTCCGCGACGTGCGATTTACAGCTTCTACGCCGCTCTTTGGAAATCGGGAAAATAGCTGAGCTTGGGTTACGAACGCCAGTCGGCGACCCCGCGATAAGCAAGCCTCGGACAGCCCGTCCAGCCTGTGGATTTAATCTGCTAGTAGACACCCAGATAACATGGCATTTGGATAATCGAGAGGTATTTGTAAATAGCTAGGGACGGGCAGGGCTCTCGGCCGGGCTGCTGGTATTTACACCGCGGCGTGCCTGTGTTTGTCTGCTCCCCCCCTCCCTCCTCCGCCCAGGGGTTTACCTTCTTCTTTGTTAGTTACAGTCAAGCCCAAACTGGCCGTTCGTCTTCAGCAAATATGTAGCGCCGAGTTGTGCAGGAAAGGTCGCAGCGAGGCAGGGAAGAGTGACATCTGCTCTCATTTCTGATGTGGCGAAGTCAATGAATTTTTAAGATCTCAGACTAGCTCTCTTTACCGGAGTGTATTTGGGACAAGCGTTACATAATGTATGTGTGGTATGTGGATATAATGTGTGCTGGAGCTTTCCTATCGAGAACGTTTTATCTCCGATTTGCATAAAATAATCATATGTTTCCATTATAAGCATCTCTTCGGCTGTTTCTAACTTTAACAAGGTGGGAACAAACTGACCGGTAAAGGCTCAGATTCAATGTGTTGCTGCTCAAGAAGTTTTCTGGGATTTTTGGCATGTAGCCTGAAACCATAGCTGAAAGAAATACTTTTACCAGAAGCCAGTGCTTGTTGCTTTAAACTCTGTGCGGATAATCACTGCTGGGTTTGGTTATTCTGAAAGCACTGTTGCATGCTGAAGTTCTTCAGAGTTTGGAAAAATATACGTATAAAATGGCTCCCCCCAAATTACAAGTCACCACCTG
This sequence comes from Tringa tobata, assembly GCA_033628505.1. Taxonomy (NCBI): domain Eukaryota; kingdom Metazoa; phylum Chordata; class Aves; order Charadriiformes; family Scolopacidae; genus Tringa; species Tringa tobata. The sequence goes on along the minus strand of JAHREE010000287.1, from coordinate 10,021,730 downwards.
CCACCCTCCATATTACGTGAGAAGGCAGTCAGGTCTTTTGGGGGAGAGATGTGAGGGGAGGCAGTCCCAGCAGGGACTACTCTCCAGTTATCCAGCTGAGAATGTCCTATCAAATATGAGTGACAAAATACAGATTATACAGCTTTTGCTCTTGCCCTCTGGGGGGTCAGTAGCTGACATCTAGTGCTTGTTACATGGTGTAAAATAAAGCGTGTGTTGATATTATAGTAATGCAAATAAGCTTTAGGCCCTGTTCTGTTGTTGGCAGTACTTTCTTGAACTTTTTTTTGGATTCTTTATGAGGCTGTGCCAGAGTTGCTTACAGGCAGAGGGCACTTGTGTGTATCTAATGGGTCACGGTACAAAAGTTGGGGAGCTTTGCAAACTTAAGATTTGAAGTACAGCCCATCAGCTAAAAGGTGGTCCCCAAAATCTGTGGCAGAGCTTGTGGCCGTCGATTCCATCACCTCCTTTATGTGTGAGAAGCCTGAAAGCACGACTGGCTGGATGCGACCTCACAGGATCTAGTGGTGCAGATCAAGGCCAGAGCGAGGACTGCAGGACTGATCCCTGTGCTGAGCAAATTGAGCTTTTGTATGTACATTATACTTATAGTTTTAAACATGTCTCTTAAATGTTTCTGTAATAGTAGCTGAAATAGTAGCTTTGCTGCAGTGTTGTTCATGAGGGTTAATTAGCAACCAATGTTAGTACTAATGACTGACTTTTCTTCTGGTCATTCTTGTCCAGCAGAAGCCCATGAGTCAATTATTGTAACTTAGGTATGGGATGGCTTTCTATGAAATACATCTGCTTTTGTGCACTTAGCAAATTGTCTTGGCCGCCAGTGGCTCCTCCAATCTTGGAGAAAGTATTTAATATTAAAAAAAAGAAAAAAAAAAAGTTGTCTACATACTTATGGTAACTCAATGGCTTCCTTTTTGTGTTTGGCACCAGTACAGCCAAAAGGGCTGCTCTTCATTCTGTTTCTCTCCATATCCAGTGAGGCTGTGTTTGATTAAATGTTACTTAAGTAGCTCATTTTAATCTGGATTTGAGTTTAGCATAGATATATGCAGTGTGAAAAGTGTACTTGAACTTCAGTTCCTCAGCTGGAAGCAAGTCCTTCTCTCACAAGGGAGAAGCAGCTGAGGGGGTTTTTATAAATGGCTGGTAAAGTTTTCAGCAGGCAGTGCTGCTTAGTAACCTATGGGTCCTAGTCTTGCAAAGGCCCACCCATGTGCTTTACATTCACGTTCATGAAGAGTGCTTTTGAAACCACGGAATTTCTTTTATATGCATAATAATAAACACGTATACAAGTCTTTGCAGGAGCCAGGCTATAATACTTCGTATGCAATATATTTATGCATGTGTATCCAGCTCAATTACGAGAAGATTTCAATAAAGCCTTAATTTTTATTCTGAGCAGATGCCATAAAAGTCTTTTTTATGTCTAAGTCCACCACGAATTGCAGCATGCCTTGGCCTATTATACTTTGTGGAGTTCCACTGGAACAGCTCCTGATCTTTGAAAACAAATCATTACCCTGTAGATGTTCCTCCTGTGAGGAGTATGCCTGTGCACAAGATTCTCTCCGATTTTATGTGAAAAGGCCGGATTCCACTTTTTAAACCTACTAGTTTTCTATTCAGAGACTCTCTGAAAGCTTCTGCCTCCACCTATTAGATTGTTTTAAGAAATTTATTGAAACATAAATGTTAAAGACTAGATCCTAAAGGACCTGAGGTAGACCTGAGCCGACATCTAAGATGGTGATAAAAGTATGGTTTTGGTTCCACTGTGTAACCCCATCCTCCTAAACCTAGTGCAGGAGACCTCAAAACTCAGTGGGGACTTGTAACTTTCTCTGGTTGTGCTGAATCCAGTCCATGTCCAGAGCAAGTGTAGCCTGTCCTGTGGGGTACCCATCTTCTGCTTAAGGCCTTCTGGTGTGCTGTGCACTTGGAACTGAAGAGGTGATCTAGGAGGAAACATCTCATGTGCTCTGAAGGAATAGGGTTCCTCAAAAATGTGGAAATAGCCCCAGGAGCAGGAACTGTAGTCCGTGACTCCTCCTTTTTCCTCTGGGCTGTAGGAGGGAGTGAGGAGAATTCTAGAGTGTGAAAGGATTAATGAGTTTAATGTCCAAGTATCCAAAAGCTGACATTTGGGTGCTTTATCAGGTTATGGGGGTTTTGTTGACTTGGTCTGCATATCTTTTGTGAAATAGTGTGATTCTGAGGCAGTAACATTACATCTGTATTTTTGGGTTGTATGCATTATTGGGATGGTCATTTTCTTTTTTTCTGTCTTTTGATAGTATTTGAGTATTTGGCTTGACTATCTGGTCTTTGGGGATAGTTTGTTTGGTGGTGTTTTTTGTTTTTTTTTACTTTAAAGCAACCTGGCAAAATGGAGCTTATAATTGAAATGCCTGGCTAGTTTTGCAATGATAAGCAACTAGAAGATGAAATTGGAGCTTGCTGAAAATTTTTAAGAGAAAAAATATATCAAGTTACAGCTTATCTTAAATACATGAGGAATCAAAATTGTTATTGACATTATTATTTTTTAGATGAAAATTAGATTGGGCTTTCCTAGCTAAATGCATACATACTATCCTTGTCTTTTGCTTGCACCTCTTCTGTTTAAATAAACCTTTAGGTAAGTTTAATCTGTTTATTCACAGTTGATGCTTTCGTAGGCAAGAAATCTTAGTGTTGGTTTTCCTGATTCCGTTAAGATAGCACAGTTGAGCTATTTTTCTTCTGAGTTAGAGACTGATTTCTCTAGCTAAGTCTGGTTTTTACTTGTTAACATATAATGGAATACATTTTTGTAGCAAGCTTACTGAATTCAAGGATGACTTTGCGTGAAGGTTTGAAGGATTAGGAACATTTTCATTTCAATGTATTCAACTTTCAATGTCCATGCAGAATATGACAAAATTTGGCCCAGTTTTAGTGAATTGGCAAGATTAGATTGTGGTCAAATAAAGTAAGTATGCAAATGCAATGCCTTCCTGTCTTCTGAATGATGTTGATTGGTATTTTTTGGCTTTAGATGCAAAGGAGAGCAAAGCAGGCTTTGAGACTGCTCTGTACAGTGTTTCTCAAGGTCAGCAAATCAATGCTGAAAGTGCCATCTGGAATTAAGGACACAAGACAGTGATGCAGCACAAAGCACGTAAAAGGAATGTGCATATTTGTTTTAAAATATATTTACTCCCTACCATTCCTGCTCAAATAAGCAGTTGTATGTATTATAGTCAGCTATACACGAGCAACTTGAAAATACCTAAGGGACTATAAACTTAGCACTAATTAAGCATAAATTTAGGTAACATTAAGAAGGATTTCTAACCAAAGAATTTTTCTGCAGGGAGTCAGGTATGCGACATGTTGGGTGGGTGATGTCCTGGGAAGGAGACAACACTGACCCACAGCCCCGCTCAGATGTCCTGTAGATGTTGTGACAGTCTTGTGTTCTGGTCACGTAAAGAGTTTAGAAACCAAGCTTTGCTTAAAACCAAGCAAGCCTTTTGAAAACTGCAACTCTCCTTTCTAGTTCTCGTAGAGTATACTTTTTGTCAGTAACAATGTAAACCTTAAATTACCATGTGATGTAGATACAACTCTGAAAAGAGGGCGGTGAACGTGTATGTTGGTGATCTAATAAACTAGATGAATGATGGTGTGCCAAAACTTGCTAATGATGCAAAGGTATTTGGATTAGGCAAGATTGAAGAAGACGGAGAAATTGTAAAGGGAATCCAAGAAAGCTGGGTAAAAGGGAAGCATAGCAGATGATGTTGATAAATTCAAGAATACGCACGTTAGAGGGAATAATCAAATTACTTGTTCATGGTACCGGATTGTAAATTAACTATATTTATTAAGGTAGGGAGGAAGATTTCAACAATGTTTTATTTGGATTTGCACACCTCCTTAGTGCTTAGCATTGGTCAGAAAAAAAATGCCAGAGTCATTGTGCAATGCTGTGTCAGTAACACAAAGGACATTATTAAACTGGTGCTCAGATTCACCTGGAGTAATCAATTTGTGATCTTCTTTGATAAAAGAAGAGAGATTGGAAGATACTTATATGAAGCCGAACTGAAAATATTAGTGTAGCTTTGTTTCAAGGAGGTCAATTAGAGGAGATAGGATATATAGGTGCCAAATAATGTTTGACCATTAGTAAGTAATAATTCTATTACTCTTTGATACAATGACTAGTTACAGGGTGTAGTTTGAAAGACAATGTATATAATACTGCTAAATCACCGTTTTAAAAAAAAGGTAAGTAATTGTAATGCTGTCAAAGGAAAGCATATAAACCAAAAGCCAAGCAGGATGAGAAAGTGAACTATTCATAGGGATGATGCTTTGGGACAACAGGGACAGAAGGAACAATCACAGCTACAGCCAAAGAGATGTTAACTGTGATGCTCTAGGGCATAAATCAACAGTATCTGATGGGGATTAAGCAATTTACCTTAGGACAGATCGTGCTATTAGTGTCTGCTATGATATTTCATATGTTTTCTTCTGGAGGACATAGGGTAAGCTGCTGTCAGAAACAGGATATCAGGCTGATGATTTCACCCTCTATAGTAACTTAATTTCTGTATTGAACTGTGAATGATGGTGGCTTTAATTAAATATTAATGCAGGTGAAACCGAAAGATTTCTTTTTGATATATGTTCAGTCTTCACAGAAGGTATATGCTGGACTTAACTCTTTAAAAGAATAAAATTTTGTGTTCTAATTTATTGAGGCATGCTTTGCTGTGGCCTGGGTTGGCATAGAGGAGAACAGAAATGATGGTTAAGCTTCGTTTAAAAGGCAGTTAGCATTGGTATCTATTAGTAATTGATTCGGTTATCGTGATCAATGATTTCTAGTATGTGTTTTAATGGACAATGAATATCTTGTGATTTTTGTAGTTAATACAAATATTTTTGAATTCTGTAACAGAATGATAGTTGTGTGTCTGACTGTGACAAATTAGTGAACCAGTTTCTGGAGGTAATTAGATCTTCTGTAACTTAGAGGGTCCTTCAAAAAAATATTGTCAGACCAATAGTGTACTAACACCATGGAATTCTTGCACATCTATAGACTGTAAATGTTAATCTGTTGCAGAAGAGAAGGTGGGAGGAAAAAAATTGATTTAGTAGCAGGCACCGTGACTGATCTAATAATCAACACCTTATGTTAACAGATTAACTGTGTTATACCCTACATACACTAAGCATTGTCTGTAGAAGTTTCAGAAAACTATAGTTTAAGTCAAATTATAAAAAGTAAAGTCTTTTGTAACTTGTAGGTTGTCTGACCAACCAGAATGAGCTGTCTTGGAGGCTGCCTGGCAGCTATCTACAAAATAAATCGTGGACTGATTTTCTGACTTCCCCGTTGAAAAGGCTAAAGCTATTTGAAAAGTAGCCTTGCACTGCTTTTCTGAGCTCAGAAGATAAGGTTAATGGGAAGACCTGCATTTGTGAAGATGCATAAAAGTAATGCCCTCTTTTGGGACTCTGTCCTTTGAAGATCAGGCTCACTTGAAGCATAGCTACCCGAAGGACACTGGGTAGAGCCTTTGCCCAGGAGAAGTTGGATGTGTAGGAGAAGAGCGAGGTTACCAGTAGTTGTTTTAACTTGTGTTTGTGCAATTCTTTCTTGTTTTTACAACTGAGAAAATAGTTTGCATTCCTCAGGTTTTTTAGATTAGCTCTTATCATGGAACTCCCTCTTTTGAGAGGAGGCATTCACTACCTTGTAGATAAAATGCCTTTAGCTTTTTATTGATGATGATAATTAAGGTAGGTTTTTGGACAAGCCTGGGCAAAATCAGGGGACTTTGCCAATCAGAGATTCAACCAATAGACGCCAGATCCCATTTTTGATGTCTACTGCTACATGCCATTTCAATTCCAACCCCTTCCCTCAGCACTTTCATTTGTTCTTTCCATGCAAAACTGTATCCTGTTGGTAGTGGAAACTCTGCAGTTTCTGAGTATTTGATACACAGTGCTTATCTTAGGGGCCTTAAAAGCAAGACAATGTGTAAAGGAATTTCTGCACAAAACTTTGTGCCCATTGTTTACCGGGGTAGAGGGAGAGGAGAAGGAATATATCCAGTGGCCTAATTCACCTTGTGCTGAGGTGGAATAGAATTTCTGATGCCTTCAGTGAGACCAAGCCTTGAAAGTCCTGCCCCAAATATAGAAAAGAGAGATTTCTGAGAAAACCTGACTTCTCCTTTAAGAGCTTTCTGAAATGCTCAATGTGAACACATCTGCCTCAGGAGGAAGAACCCTGATGAGCTTTGGGGGTGATGGGAATTTATTTCAAAGGTCCTGGAAAACAGGCATCTGAAATGATTGTAATTTTTTTTTTTTTTTTTAAATTGGTTGGCATACTTTAAGAGCTACTGAGTAGGATTGGTGTCTATTTACATTCTTCATAGCGTTGTGAACATTCAGTCTGTTTAGGAGAATGCTTTGGTCAGCTTACCAGATAAAGAGGTTGGCTGCTAATTTAAAGAGATGGCTGATACAGTCTTTTGCTGGTAGACAGAAATTTTAACAGAGGTTTAGAGCTCTCACGGGTTTGGAACAGAGGTTGGACAGGGCAAGTTTCTGCTTGTGAATAAAACAACTCATGTGGACATATTTGAGTAAAGGTCCTGTGATTCCTTGTACCTTTGCCAAGACTGTATTGTGGGAATCTCCGATAGTAGGGGAAGCTAAATCACAGTATCGATACTTATGTGCTGCTGCTTCCCACTTTGTTGTGGTTCTTTCTGAGAACAGAGAAAGGCAATGACAGGGTTTTCTTGCAAGTTTTCTTCCATGTGTCCCTGTTCCTTTTGGTAGCTTGGTGGCCCAGAATGCCGGAGAGCGTTATTGACGCAGGTTAGTACTTAGCATCCAAACATTAAGTATGTTCCTAGCTAGAATTAATTGTAGATTTCGCTTCCAAATTTTGTTTTATTAACTTTCTTGCTGACAAGCTGGAAATAAAAACTGCCATTTAAAGATGAAAGCTATTTTTACTTCTTACATATTCTACGGCTTTTGGTATGCAGTTTATTGCTTCATACTACTTAATGTTATATAGAGAAAAATGTTTAAATAAATAGAATGCTGCATACGGAGAGTTAGATTTCATTTAATAATTAATCTTTTTTAATTGTCTCTGCATTGCAGAATGTGCTGGGTGCTTTACAAATAGGAAAAGACATAATATGTGCCTTGAATTACAATCTAAGGAAGAGGAGAAGAAATGGTTTGGTGCAGTAGGCAAATGGTGTGTTTATCTGTGGATTTTGGTTTCTTTGGTCATAGCCTGCCCTCCTCTATAGTTGGTTTGTTTCTCAGAAGTTTTTCTGGTTTCTGTATTTAATTGGTAAATTGTCATAAACATGTGCATTTAAATATGCAAATTTAGGAAGGCACATTTCCTGCAAATTACAGTTCAGCAATTAAGAGACAGTTGTTTCAGAAGGGAATTACTGACACTACCTCAGGATCTGACCTTATGAAGTGATGAGCTTTTCCCTGGAGCAGGAATGGAGGGAGGCAAATTCAAGGAGGATACAGCAGCTTGCATTATGAGATCTCTACTTGTATATAACTCTTCACTGCTGAAAGGGTACATGATTAATGTGGGTAGAATGTGCTTTCAAAAAACATTAAACCTTGCCTAGTGACGGCCCAGTTGTTTCTTTTGATGTACAAATGGGTTTATCCAGAGAGACTGCTACATTCTTACAGTTTTCCTAGAACCTGATTTAGGAATGAAGATTGTCACCGATGCACTAATCAATCTGTCAAAACATCTGAGAAAGGGTGGGTACACATGGGAGACAATTAGTCACTTTGTTCTATTAGTTAGTAACGTCAACTTCTGTTGATGTTAGGTAAGGTTTCTTTCCTACTTTTGTATTTTCAGCTTGCGTTACAATAGAAGGTTGTTAACATGTAGCTTAACTTTCGTGTCAGCTTTATGTGTTCAGTGTCCTTGACAAGTACCACTAAGTCTCTGCGTACAGCTGTGAAATTTTGCACTTCCTTCCCGTCCTCCTGCACTCCTTCAGAGTAATACACTGAAATGGGCATGGCAGGCAGGACTGTGAGCTTGCAATAATACAGTAACTTCCATGCAAGTAAATCTGGTAAACGAATGAGGTATTCAGCTAACTTCAGGCAACACGGCCCACTGTTAGATACCACTGAATTTTGCTTTCTCTGTTCTCCTTAGTAGTGTGGATTTATAATGTAACTTAATTTTTATTTTATTAATAAAATACTGGAATCAGAGCAAATGCATTTCTCAGGTTCCTCATGTTGCATGTTGCAATCAGACAGAGCGACAGAGGATATGACAATGACAGGGAAGGATATCCTCACTTATTCCGATATTTTCTTAGGATGAAAAAATGGATGTGTGCATGTTTATCTTAAAAAGGCTTTTCCCCATAGCCTGAGAGCACTGTGGCCACAGTTTGGAAAGCAGAGTGTGTTAGTTTCGTTGAGTGCCTTTTAAAAACATTAAAATATGGGAATGAAAATTAAATAACATAAAACTTACATGCTGAAAAAGACTCTTTGGTAATACAGTAAAAAAAAATCATTTTATAAGATTAAGGCAGAATCTAGTTTGTTTATAGCGAAAAACTTCCCAGCAATAAGCTCTATGATTTATTGAATTAATCTCTCAGGAATAGTAGAAACACTAGACAGTCCACAAGAGCATTTGGTGAAGGGTCTAAGTCTCCATCAGAGAAACAGACAAGGTTCTGGTTTGTAATCAGATAGTGGTTTGAAATAATAAAGTATTTTTTAAATTAAAAGCATGTGATATTAGCTCCGCTAATTGTTATTTTTCTGCAGCTCTATTAAGGATGAAGATGAGCTGGGTTACTGAACTTGGGAAAAAGTTGGTGTGGTTTGGTTGGTTTGTTGGTTTTGGGTTGTGTTTTTTTTTTTCCTTGGGCATTTAATGTGTGATTTTAGCAAAGAATCTGGTAAAACAGTGGTCTGAAAACAATCCAGAGTTCTTTAAGTTGCTTTGAGAGTATAGGATTTTGGGGCTTTCATGAACGAAGTGATCTCCTTTGCAATATTTCACACCTTTGTGCCTGTATTTTGATACACACTTCATTTGTTTTGTCCTGAGGCATTTGACAGGCCATATGTACGTTCACCCGTGTATATTCCTGCCCTGGCTACAACTGTCTTGTGGTGTGATGTCCGAGCTAGTTTTACTCTAACTATGCTGGGTGCTTTGTATGTCGGGTTTCATCAGACATCATTAGACCTGCACTACACAACATGCTTTAAACAAGGTGGTAAATTCATCTCCTGGAGAACCAGTGTGGATAGGAACTGCTTGTGTAATGACTTAAATGTAGATTTCCTCCAGTGCTGTCTCAGTGAAGTTATTTTACTGGCATGTGTGGCTATCTTTGTGTACAATCAAAACGAATTTGATCGGTGTTACAAACTGATAATACTGGGTATCGAGTGCTAACTGCAGCGGAAGGGACTGCGCCCCAAACAGTGCAGAATCTCTTCTGGATGTTGTTGTCAGTGTCGGGCGTTTTATTAAGTCTTTATGTAGTGAATCCTTTGGCTGTTAGGAAAAGAGATTGAGGAGAGCTTGACATTTTATATTTTTTTGTTTGTTTCTTTAAAACGTAATGTATTTCTCATCCCCATAATAGTAGAGAAATACAGAAAAGGCAAATGAAGGTTATAAAATATCAAAGGTATATGGCTTAAGAGTAGTTCTGTCAACTGAGGAAAACCATTCATCTGCTGTCTCCCAAATGTGATGTGCTTTATTACAGGCTGTGTGTGATTGCATTGTGTGTTGCCTATCACCACAACCGTTGTGGCATTTTGCACTGGAAAAGCGATGTCTAGAGATGGCCGTAAGCGTTACCTCTGCAGTTTATATCTCTCAGGAGTTAGAAATGTGTCCGACAATGAAAAGTCCCCTTTGTATTTAAGCAGCTTTGAAATACTGGAGTCAACCACAGTATTTTATCACAGTATTTATACGCCTTTAAAGAATACGTGTCAAATCTTTTGTATTGTATTTTCAGTGATTTGTATACTTTCCTCTCGACTTTAGAAATCTGGCAATGAATGGTGGTTCTGATGATCTGGTGGAAGAGTAAGCAGAAGACTTTATCGAGTATGTGGAAGCAGTTCGTGTTCTGAGTTTGTTTAAACACAGATGCGTTAGCTCACGAACAGCGAGAACTTTACAGGGACAAACTGCAAGGTCAGAGGAAATTAAAAACAAAAGAACACCCAATTGCTATGTCTGGTAAGACCGAGCACTGATTACTCTATCCTTGTCCTGCTAGGATCGTGATGATGACAACCGTGTCGTATGTCCTCTGACCAGGTAGACTATAAGGCATAGGTAACTGAGACTTGGTCAGCTTCAATTCAGATCTCTTCCTGGAGGTAGTTAGCATAATTAGACAGAAGGGGCTCAGAGTCTTATGCAAGAGAAGCCAGTACAATCCAGGAGGATTCTAAGGTGCGGGAGGTTAAGTGTTGCAGTTTGGTACATACTGGCATTGTAGCACACCTCGCGTCGTTATGTTACATGCTAGGAGAGCGGAAAATTACAACTCGGTTGTTCAAGACTGTCGTAAATCTACTTAATACCTCAGACTTCTGACACATCTGTCAATGTGGTACGGTGATTATTTACCTTGGCACTGTAAGCTCCCAGCAGGAAGTCCAGTTGGTGAGCGCTGCATCCCAAAGCCTCCAGCACATGCTTACCGGCCCCGCTGCCGCCAGCGTGACCTGCAGCCCGCTGACCGAACCGGAGCGCTCCTGAGAGCAGAGGTTTGCAGGATCAGGGCATCAGCTTCTAACAGGAAATTGCATTTCCAAAGGTGAGTGTGTGAAAGGGGTCAGTAACTCTTGACGGCTCGTTGCGAAGTAAGTTCTCTTGTATTAAACCTGGGGGATCTCGTGAAGTCAGTTGCTGTGATTTTATTTTAAAATAAAAAGCTGTAGAGGTGAGACTGATGCATTAACCTGAATTCCTTTAGCACACACTTTTTAGCTAGATCTGGGAATAAGTAAACACCTAAAATAATCTCTGGTTTTGTCATCTTTTTGGTAGCGTGCTTGCTTCCTGTGTTACGAAAGTCATCATTAGATTAGCTGAGTTTAAGCTTCCTGTCTCACCAGGGTTTTTTCCATTAAAGTCTTTTTCAGGAGGTACTGGTATCAGGTTTCTGTAATAGAAGTTTCACTTAAATTAGGCTTGTTGGAATTATTAGTTTTTTTCTCTCCCTTCTCTTTGTCTAAAATAGCTTTCTAACTCTGATACTTTCATAGATTTTTTTTTTTTTTTTTTTTTTTTTAATGGCAGATGCTATTGTAATAACATGCAGGCTAGGGAAGCATAATACTACTTCTGTCTGCAATTGGTGCTCTTTAATAATTTGTACAAAAATCTGAACAACCTCTTTAGCTTTATCACTTCTTACTCTCGCTCTGTGAAATACCCCAGGCTTTTAAATGAACTTCTAAGTATGAGGTATGTGGTGTAGGAGCAGTGTCCTTCACTGTGCCAGAGACCGATGACTCCAGTTTGCATGAGTCAAACAAGGTTCCTAGCATATGGTGTGGGCATTTTGGTTGCTTGCTTTCCATTATTAAAACATCTGTGTGTCAGGAAGAGGGGTAAACTCACCTGTGCAATATCTCGGGTTGGAAAATAAAAATGGCATGGACTGTGTTGTTTACCTACTCTAAGCAACCATTATGCTACTTTTCTTGGCCTCCTGTGGGGAAAATGCTGCTGTTTAACAATGACCCTTCAACTGTGAACTCTGGCTGAAAAAATAAGTACCTGAGATGCACAGTGTCATGTTTGGTTCATCTAGGGTAGGGATATTGAAATGCTCATTTACTTATCAAAGAAAAAGGTGTATCATTACCTGCTCTAGTGGGAGGTGTCCCTGCCCATGGCAGGGGGGTTGTAAGGAGGCGAACTTTAAGGTCCTTTCCAACCCAAACCATTCTATATAGACATGAGATTTTTAAAGCAAAAAGCCATGCTCAAGTTTCAGAATAGTGAAGTAGAACTCGTCCAGCACAGTCCCACCTTAGTTAGACCATGGGCAAACGTTTTGCCTTTGCTACGTACCTTTCTTGACCTTCTGTATGTCCCTTATGCTTAAGTCTCAGTTTCCTTTAATAGATGCCGTTTGCTTGCCAGGGTGTGTGTTTGCCTATACTGTTGGTGAAATTGCAACTTTTGGTGTAGGTGATGATTGAAGTAACACTTGAATGTGAAGGTCTTTAGGCTTGTCTTGAGGTTTTACCCCTTTGATTAACCTTTTTTGGCTTTGCAAATGCAGCTGTGGCCTTGCAAATTGATGTTTGTTTGTGGTTTTCACATCAACTCTTGTGTTACTGCTGTAGAGGATGCACTGCCTCCTTTTGTGTTCTTTTGCCTTCAAATGTAATACCGAATTTGGGAGTTATCAGGATAATATTTAGATTTTTTTTTCATATTTTATTTTTTGGGATGCTAAATAGTTTTTTGATTCATTGTGTGCTAATTAATTGTTACCTAAAATTTCCCATAATGGTTTCTTTCTGTGTTGATTGATTCCTTTATTATATCATCTAGTCTCTCTCTAAATATGACACTTGTGGTAAAGTTGGATTGGAGAGTTTGCCCCAATTGGACAGCAGCATTCACGTTAATCCACTAACTCAATTCTATGTTTTCCTAAGCTGTGGCAGCAGCACTGTGGTATAAAATCTTGAGCTTGCTTCATAATGACACTTCTTCTTTGTAGTTACTAACTGTCATTTAATTTATTTGCTTTTGAAAGCTACATATTATTTTAGTAAGTGACAGGTTTGTATTTTGCATTTTTAGTCTATGACCACAGTAAGAAGTAGCCCTTTCCCTTAAAAGATAGTTTCAGGGTCATCCTAATTGATTGCTTTCACTCACTTGCTTATGTTGTGCTCTTCATTTGAGCATCATTGTCTAGATGGTAATGAAACAAAAGCCCAATTAAGCCTCACGCTATACTGGGAAACAGCTTGCCAGAATTTGACAGGAGAACAAAGGGCGATTCATGGACAAATTTCTTCAGAGGCAAATGTCTCAGTGGAGGTCTGTAAAGCAGCACACATGATTTTAGGCACTTACCAGCTATCACTTTTGAATTATTTTAAATCTGTGGCTGAGCCTTCTGCTCTGCTCCTAAGGTGTAACTCAGAACACTACTTGTGCTGGTGAGCTAATTTCCTTCCACCAGCAACGTGAGAGCCTCCTCAAAATGTTGTCTTCCCAAAGTAGGTGAGATGAGAGGAAGTGACCTCTTGGCTTCTTAGAATATTTCAATCCAGGGCTATATGATAAAAATTAATTTAATCTTTGGATTACATTTTTTTTTTAATTATTCAAAATACAACCCTGTAAAACCCACTTAACTGAAGCTGTCGTAGTTATGACTCTTAATATTTTTGTTTTAAAAGCTGTAAATCTGAAGAGTCACTTTAGGCGTGGAAAGAGAAGAATAAATTAGAACAATATTTTTTCCAAGCTCTGCCTTGCATGGCTGTTGGCACTCATCCTGCTGAATAAAGTGGTTTGAGAAAAGAGAGGGAACACACAAGATGAAGAGGAAAATGGCCCAGAAGAGTCTGCTTCAACAGGACTCTTTAGAATAGTTACAGGACCCCTGCCTTATTGCATGAAGACTTATAAAATGAATGAAAAGAGAATTTCAGTTGGGTCTCCAGCTTTCTCTCTCTTTTACTGTTAACTTTTTTATTTGAATGCCATAGCTCTGTATCACTTTATATCAAAACCAAGACAATAATTGTCAACAGTTCCAAGTACGTGTGTACATTATTATGTTTGATTTCCACCGAGCCATAAACACTCTTTGTCCTTTGCGTTTTACTAGCTATTGGCTTGGCTATTCCTTGTGGACAGGAAAGCCGTGTTTAATGCTTTGTAAAGTGGCCATCAGTTCCTTGCTTTTATCTCTATTCAGCATAAATTATTTTCCGCAAGGCCACAGAACTGTGTTGGCCAAGATTTGCAGGTGTCCCTTGTGGAGAGCTATTTCAGGATAAAGGCTTAATCTTACTGTGTCTTTCCTCCCCTTCTCTCTATTTCATCTCTCCTTGAAGAACGCTAATCCTGAATGATAGGAGCCCATGGCTGGTCTTCTCCCTCCTCCGTGGCTCACTTTTGTTATTGTTTTTTGTCGTGTTCAGAATTAACCCTCAACTGGAGAAGCTGAAGCATATCCTTTTACCCTTAAGCTTGGAAACTTGGTGTGCGCTGCCATTGCAATATTTCTAAGGGGAAATTCAGCCCCTAATTATCAAATTAGATGCACATTCTGGTTCTTTGGCATGACTTTACTTCTGCCCATCTGTTCGGTTGGCACCCTGCCCTCTCAGAAAGTAGCCGACCAGTTTCAGCTGAGCAGAGGAGCCAACCAAAGATGGGTTAAGAGAGGCAGCCCGCAGAACACTTTATGTTCGATTCCTCTTGCCAAAAGCTCTTCCTGTTTGCAAACAATGTCAGCTTAAGCCCATATGCTTCATTACATGGGATGACATCTGTGGAGACAGATGCAGAGATGGCAATACAAATGACATTTGATAAGGAAGGGCATATGTTATGAAACCAGACACCGCTATGAGTTTAAGACCCTGTCTGTGCTGCACGTGTGTACACAGAAATATAGATTGCTTGTATATTTTGTTGTGCGAGTGCATTCATTGGCCAGGGTTGGGCCTTTGAAGAACATCAATGAAGTGCATCAATGTTTAAGGTTTGTGTTAGGTGTAAGGCAGTGGTATGATTTGGTTGTTGCAAATTATTAGCCTATGCCAGTATCTTGCTTCAGTATCTTTTGAATGGTAACATGCATTAAAGGTCCAGTCGTTTGCACCATGTAAGGGAACACGTTTGGATAATGCTAATGTAAGAGGAGTCTGTTGTAGACAAAGAATTCTGCTGTGGACTGCTTTCCTGAATGATTTCTGTGGTATCTTTCAAAATAGCTTTTAGGGAATTCACTGATTTCAGTGTTCAGCCATACATTATTTGGATGTGAATTTTCTATGTCTGAATAGAAGAGCAGTAAAAAAACCCCTCTTTTTGGAGCAACCTCTTTGTTCCTTTGCTAGATGATGGTGCTTTTTCACCAGAGGTCAGATTTCTATCTAAAGCTACTTTTCTCAAATACCTCTGCTTTTTGGGTTTACAATGTGAAAATTTCATTTAAAAAAAAGAAAGTTGATTTTAGTTATTGGAGACTTTTAAAGAGATACCATCAAATCAAGATATAGTTAACTCTTTTGAACTAATTTTGATATTCTAAACGTGTCTGAGGCAGAGTCATTTATTTTTCTCCTTCAAAAATGTTTTCTGTTGTTGCTATGTGTATGGTACAGCAACATATGTGCAAACAACAAGGCGTGTGGGGTTGTTCTTGGAGCCTTCCAGACCAGTCATGCCAAAGATGTGATGCAAAGCTACAGGAGAGAAGAAGGAGCACAAGCAGTGGCCCTGGCACAGTGACCCGGGCGGGGGGCAATTGTCCTGAAGGTGGGAGGATGTCAATGAGAAGTGATTTCAGAGAGCCCCCAGAGAATAGGAAAGGAAAGAAAGGGGTTCTCCATTACAGTGATTTTGGTTGCCTGTGCCACTGCCCCAAAAAAGTCCTGGATTACATTTAGTGGATGAGTGATTTTTGCAGTGGCAATAAGAAAGCAGAAGAGTTATTAGTAGATGCAGAGAGAGTTGGCCTTAGTCACAACAGCACCAAGTAGGAAGGGGAAACAGCAAGTGAGGGTTCCCATCAGTTTGTGGTAAAATAGAGAGTGTATGTGGGAAAAGTTGCCCTTCTCTGACCGTGACATATCCTCATGTTGAGGGTATCAGTAAGTTATTAGATTCAGACCTTGAAGAATCATAGAATGGTTTGGGTTGGGAGGAACCTTAAAGATCATCTAGTTCCAACCCGCCCTGCCATGGGCAGGGACACCCTTGTTCTGTTCTCCAAATTGCTAAGGCTGATGGAAGCAAGTTTTTATTAAATAAACACTGTCTATAATCCATCTTAACAAGCTGAAGAAAATATAGTTTTAAACATTTTTGCTTTGATTTCTGTGGCCAGCAAAGTGTTAATCAGAACGATTCCAAGCAAAATGTTTTGATTCTGAGGTGTAACATAATGCAATATTTGTTACATTCATGGGGGAGTTAATTTCTCTCTGCCAGATTTTAGTGTGAAATACTATTAACTTGGTATTCAATTTAAAAATTTTACATTGAGTAAATATATTCGGTTGGTTTATAGCTCAAGCAAAAAAACCCATGTGCAGTCTTTGGAATATAGGCCTCATTGGCCATACTTGAAAACTAAATTTTCAGTGTTTGGGTCAATGGAAAACACACGTGTCAAAGAAGATGAAAAGGTACTGGCAAAGTGATTCTTTCCATTAAAAAAATCAAAATAACTTGCAGATGGGTGTTTTCCAGATCCCTTTAATGGAGTTAATACTTGGTGTTCACAAAACCGAGAATGCTTTTTTGTCATTTTGTCTGGCTTTTTGTTGAAAAGATTTATCCAAGTGAAATAATGTATTTATATATTTAGGTACGTAGGACTGTAATGAATAGTTACAGAAATTGACCTCATTTCTCTAACAAGCTGTTTTGATAGTTCTTATACATTAAAATCTTCTTGCCTTATTTGAGGAACTTGTTGTGTTTTCCAAATCACGTCTGGTAATTTTGGAGAGTGGGTGACTTCTAATTTTTCATTCATTGAGATTTATTTTCGGAGCATTCCTTGGAATGCCGACACTCTTTCCTTCATAGCTTAAGGATAATGTTATATTTGCTAACTAAAAGAGCTCCTAAAGTGTATAGAGCTGTTAAACGCTTGGATCAAATGTGGTTTGTTGAATTTGCAGTGTTGTGCTGGGGAAACCAATCTGGAAGAAGAGGATTTCCTCAATCATACTGATACAATCACTTTCTCTGCACAGCTTTTTTTTTTTTTGTGTACTTCCAGAAGGATAATTTCACTTCCAGTTTGGATTAGACAAAGGAATTCTCCAAAGTGTTGAGGGGTGTCGGTTTTTCTGGTTGGTTGGAGTTATTAAGAAACCTTGAATACCTCATTTCCACCTCTTACACATCTCTGTTGTTTTATCTATAATAAAGGTTTAATGATAATGATGATTTTTATTTCCCTCTACCCCAAAGTACTACATCATCATGGTAGAAAAGACACTGCCAAGTATCTTTTTCAGTATCTTTTTCTATACACTGTAAGGTATTACTCACATTACTCTCATTAACTCTTTCCTGAAAGTGCCTCCATCCAAAAGGTACAAATAAACACCTCACTATTTCATTTTGAAACTGGTTTAGTGGCTGCAAAATGAGATTTCTGACAGCTGTCCCATCTAGATGAAAATTCAGCACAAGTAACAGAGATGAAATTGCAGAGACTAAGATGTATACTGGCATTTCTTTTTCTCACTGTGTTAAGCTGCTAAAGATTGCACCTATCTGTAAAGTGTGCATATTTAAATTAAATTATCTGGGTTTGCAGAAACGCCGTGCTTCTGGTACGTTTAATGTCAGTGGGTTTTATACAGTTTGCAGAAAAGTTGGCCTTATTTTGCAAGAGGTGGAGGATACCCTTATAATTCACTGGTACATCTTTTGGTACGTAAAGCGTGGCTTACGTCTGCAGTGCTTTCAGTTATCAATGGATCTCTTTGTATTTACATCTACATGTACTGTTTCCTATTGAAGGATCAAAAAAGCTTTTTATAAATTTGGTTACAGGATGAATTGCATTAAGTTATTGCTTAGGCAAAGTAGCCAGAGGAAGGGCTTTGGCTTTGCTTGTCCTACACAGCATTTTAACGGCAGCATCGCTGGAGACAACAGGCACTACTAAAATGGAAGAAACTTGCTTGACTTTCCCCTTGTTTTGTCCTTTGTGGATTGATGGTCAGCATCGCTGTGCCTTCTGTATTTAAATGTTGCTACAGAGAGATATTCTGGGCTGCTTTTTTTTTTTTTTGTGGCTTTTGAGGTTGGCTTGAGTTGGTGGGACAGGAAGAGGACTGCGAGGCACATGAGGCATGGCCCATCGTGCTTTAGTAATGGGAATCGTCTTTTCTTTAGTATTTACTTTTAGACAATTGCTCTTCTTGCCTCCTTGTACTGCTGTTAAGTGTTTTCAGTGTGTTGATTTTTCCATGCTAGCTCTGACATTCTGCCAGCCGTGGGATCAAGCTCTCCGGTCCAAGCCAACCACATAGGCCGTTTGCTGCAATTTTAGGATCAGCACGCAGAGAGTTCTGAGGGAATCCATTGCCTGGTGCTACCAGCCCAGCAGCTGCATTAGACTTCAAAGCTCTAGTCTCACACACTGGAGAAATAGTTTTCATTTGCAAAAACTCTCCTGTCGGTGCTCATTAGAGAGTTTAGATGTTATGAACTTCCTTAGATAGATCATCTCCAGTAGTGATGGCTTGCTTTGAAAAGCCTGTTTGCTTGCCCCTCTGGTACAGTAGTGGCAGGTATCTCAAAAGGAGTCGGACAACTCTGAGATACCATCTGGACCAACCTGGGGATCAAAACAATTCTCTTTTAGAGAAGTGCTGAAAGGAATTCCAAAACTTGCTAACCAGATGCTCGATGAGTGCTGAATACATTGACACCTGCCAGAAATAGGGAAAACAGTGAGGTGTACTTTTTTGTACTTTTTTGAAATGTGCTAAATTAAAATGACAGATCTACTTCAAATAGATAGCACCATTGAATTTATTGTTTAAAAAAAATAAATAGAATAATGATGGTGCCTGCATTGTAGTGGCTGGATAACAGAGCAGTAGAGCATTACTAGAAAAATGGGATTTCCAAATAATCTTGGAAATTCCATTCCCTTAATTATTTTCTTTACAGAGACAACTTGCAGCTTAGCCCATTGTTGCTACAAGATTCAGAGTGGTTTCGGCATTGCAGATCTCTCCTAATGATATTAATCCTTACCATGAAAACTAATGATATTAATCCTCTGATGCAAATTTTCTGCTACTGTGATCATTTGTGCACAGTCCTTTGGAGACGGGAGAAAAAATGTCAGCAGCGAGAGGGTTACTTGAGGAACATTGTACTTGAGTTAAACACCTGACATCTGATGAGTCACCCTCCAAGTATGTGTGATTGAATGATGGTTAACTGATTGCCGCAGTTGATTAAGGCCAAATGTACCCAAAACACTTTATTTTTGAAGGTAGTAAGAAGTGCACTGTAAACACTCATGGTTTAGAGACCTTACTACAATTCAATTGTTTCCAAAAGGCCCACAGTTGTCTTCAGGAATGGGTTTGTGCATGAAGTAAGTGTCTGTTGTTGCCAAGCAATAATTACTAACATTTTTAACACACTTTTAAAGTGGTGTTGTTTTTAATTGTTTTCTAATGATAATGAGCCTTAATGAGAATTGCTACACCTGGTTGTTTTCGGGTTGATTCCTTTCTAATGAAGCGACTTGCCCGTTTAGAAGTTTTCACGTTATCTTGACTTAAAACTGCATCCAGGCTCTGATTGTAAGAGCAAAATGTAAATGTTGTACCAACATTTTTTTATGGTCCACATGTTCAGCAAGACAATGAAAAGCTTGGTCTTTTGGTACGGACACTAAGCAGGTAAGATATTAGCATAAATCATGGTGAGATACATTCTGTAATGTACATGTGTTGGGAACACACAGGGTAGGGATTGAAGAAGTTTTGACCTATCTGATGCAATTGCTAAAGGCAGAGGTTGTTCATCACAAAGTTTCATTTAGCTATATCAGCTTTTAAGAGAGAACAGAATAGCATCTAGTAAGCCTCAAACAACTGTTGTAAATAATGAATCATTTCAAAATGTGATTATGGTTGTAATCCTGCAGGATGCAGGGTGGGCATTGACAAACAGGCCTGTTGGAAAGGCAGAATGCCACTTTGCCTCCTGCAGCTGTGTTGTCACTGACCATTAGTTGTACAAGTTGTACAAGCTGGTCATTCAAGTGCTTAAATATAGATGGAGGAGCTTAGTAGTAAATAGCTGTTTAAACGATCAGTGTTTCTAGTACAATAGGTAAGCCAAGATTTACTGTTGCAAAAGATGTCTGAGCAAATAGTAATGATACTGTGGATTAAAAAAAAGTAAATAAATGAAAATACAAATAGTGACATTTTGTGCTGAATTCACCAGCAGTAACTCATTGCTGGAATGTGAAACAGTAGTCCAAAACTAGTTAAAGTTTTTATAGATGGATTATTGAAATGATGAAGCTGTTTGGAATGTGGGGTTTTGAAACAACTAATCCAGGGCAGTGCTTTTGTTTTGATAGTTTTGTAGATGCTTTTGTATCTTTGGAAGGAGTTATGACCATTGTTTCTGGTATTGTACATACTTAGTGCACAAGCTTTTAGTAAATTACCATTGTTAGACTTGCATCTTGTTAAACAAACATAGATTGAAACAGATTCCATGCTGTAAAAACAACCGCATGCAAGCCAACTTCTTTGTGCATGTGGGTTATGTATCATTTCCCCTCAGGAATTAACAACATACCTTGAGCTCCACTTCTTAATTTGATTGAAAGAGAGAGCCTTGCACACAGAAGAATAAAAACTCTTGGACTCTAATCTCTTAATCTCCATAAAATGCTTGAATGTTTAGCTTTGATAACATACGAAACAAATCTGGTGGTCCGTAACATTTCTGATGTGCATTCCCTTTTTTTTTGCAGCAAAAAGAAATCAAAGCAGACATAAACCAATATGTGACAGATGAGTTGCTGTTGGTAAAAGTTAGCCCTCAAGCATGAAGAAATTCCATAGCTTTAACTCTTCCTTCTAATATGCTAGTGGAAAGTCATTTTGGTGGCCTGATGATGACCCTTTGCCAACGTAACATGGTCTTCCAGCCAGTGGGATTACCGTGCACTTTGTGGTCTTCTGTATTAGGCCTTTCAATGCTAGAGAAGAGACTATCAAGAAATTGAACTTTTTGGCTAACGAGCTTTTGCACTTGGAGGCAGATCTTCTGAAAAACGTGTGGTATCTTCCTCATGCTTGGAATCAGGAATTGGTTGAGATTCAAAATTGGGCAACTGAAATGAGAAGATGCACATCTCAGTCCCAGCTCTAGCATAGCGTTTACAGTCAAAGGAACAGCTTTACAAAAATAATCTATGCAAGGGAGAGGAAGATTTTTCAACTCAGTTTCCAACATATCTTTCCAAAGGGAGATACTTCATGGGGTCCTGCAGGATCCAAAATGGAAGTTACTTCCTGAGCCCTGTTTTTGGCACACACACATAGGTGAGGTGATCTCCAAACATGTTGTAACTACTCTGCTATAATTAGTCCTAGTGCAAGGAGGTTCAGCTTCTGGTTTTTAAGTCTCTAGGGCTGGAAGAGTGGGGGTTTTTTTTGTTGTTGGTTGGCTGGGTTTTTTTTAGTAGGTGCAGTGGTTTGATCTTTCCATTATAAATATCTCTTACAACGAGCATGTCCTGGTTTTCTAAATGTAAGCAAAATATACATGTTTTAAAAGTGCTTTTAGCTCTTAAAGTACTTAAAGTTCTTAAACACAAATCTGCCCTTTGTATTGAACCACCTGTCCCTGATATTTTTCCAGCCTATGGAATTACACTGGGATTAAAATAAATAAATAAAAGAACTTCAGAGAGGATTGCCTGTCTAAAAAGTCTGCTCCAGAAATGCTTGTAGGACCTAATCAGAATAAAAAACAAAGAAAATACTGGTGTTACGTGATGTGTGGATTAGATTGGCAGGAAACTGGACCATGGTTAACTTCACTCGTGTGTACTGAAAACAAACCGAACCCCACACCCACACTGTTGGTCTTAATCTTTAAAGTTTTGTTGGCAAAGCTCTGCCTTTTAGGAGTGGGAAAACAAGTCATACCCACAATAGACATAGTTTTGCTGGCAAAAAACTCAGTGTAGTCTCTGCCAGTTGAATGAAATCCTCTGGCATATGTATTTTATTCCATTCAAGGAAGAGTCTTGGCTACCCCTTCCTGCTCCCCCATCCCTTTTTTTCCAGCCCAGCACAAATTGTGTCTCCACTAGTGGGATTCACAAAGATAACGCTGCCGGTGCAGTCCCTTTTAAGCTTTGGTAAGACATTAGAAGAAGCTGCCACAATCTCAGATCTTAATTTGTTTCGGTAGATAAAGAGAAAAATGCTATCAGAGGTGATAGAGAGATCACTTGGGTGCAGAAATTGCATGAAAAGAGTAGTGCAAGTCCTGTCAGAAGTACCAAAGCCTCCGATAACGTTCCCTGGGACTTGTCAGCCTTAGTGCACCGACTTAACTTTCTCAGTGACATGGTTTTGCCTGGAGGCAGCAGTAAACCATCAAAATATAACAGGATATCCTGGCATGACAGGGAGAAGATCTCAGGGATCTAGGTGTCCCAAGGCTGTGACTGGCTGATGGAAACTATCACCAAGTGGAAGCTCCAGTTTTGGAGTGATTTTTACTTGTTTGTTTGTTTTCTTTTTTAAATAGAAAGAGTTGCATGGTTTTTGCACACCAACAACTGCTCACGGAAGATAAGAAATTGCAGCAGCCAAAGCTTTAGATTTATTACTGTGGTCAATTTCCTGTTATTTTTAATAGGATACGGCCCCTCCACTTCTGAACTAGTGAGCTGTATCAAAGAGACTGTATCGTGTTTCAGTCCGCTCTGGCTGTTGGTTCTTGAAAACATGCTCAGGACCAGGGTTCAGGCTTCCTAAGCAACGTTTTATCTGGTTTAACTTTTTTGGTGTGTTGTTCATGGACGTGTTTCAGCACCCTCTAACAGGGATTCTTAGGAGCCTTTGTTTGGTTTGTTTTAAAGCCGTGTTTTTTTGAAAGGAAGAATTTGTGTCGAGGTTCTCTCAGCACAGACAGTGGGAAACAAGGACTACCTGATTGTCAGGGTACCTCTGGCCCAGCGCTCCAGCCTGGGTCACTGCATGGGTCGGAAATTAGGGAATTCTTGGCTGGCTGCTGGGAGGGAGACTCAGCCACTTTGCAGTGCCTGAGTGGCTGGAACAGGGGGAGGAAATCTGGCTGGTAAACTTTTAGCAGATAAAATTTGGGTTAAAAAGCAAGGTTTTAACAGAGGGAAATGAGTGTCATGTATCATTATTTTTCCTTGATTAATTTTATTTGGATTCTTTTGGCTGTTTTCATTCAAAAACATTTTGAACGCTATAAGTAGCCAAAATACCCGAATGCTCTCATGTGTGATAAAAATAAGGAAACAGAAAATTGAGGCAGGCATTAACAAAGGACCACAGAGAGAGTTACAGCAGGGAGATCAACTGCTCTGTAATTTATAAGGTCTTGGTAGGACTTTGAGAGGGGAGTGTTAGTACCCTGCATGGGATCCAGCATAACTTGCTAAAATTGTGCAATGCAGTTGTAATTTGGCAAGCTAAATTCATAATTGTAATTGTTCAGTGGTCATTTCTAGACTTCATAGTAAATTTCAAATCTGCTCATTAAAAGATGCTTTGTTATTTTGTTTTTCAGTTGGATTTCCTACGGAATTTTAGTTTTTTGGTGGCTGTGGGTGATTATTGTGTCCTTAGACCATCTACTTAAATGATATTCATTTTAATTTTGTGTACTTTAATGTCTTTATTAATCAAGATAATTAAACTCTAATCACATTGAGCAGTAGGTGCATGTCTGACCAATATTTTACCAAACTTGAGGACAGGGTATATATCTCTTGGGATTTAGCAGTAGGAGCTTCTTGGTTTGAACAATGAATTTTCGGTGTTCATCCTTAGAAGGTCATGAGTCTTGTCATACTTTTGATATCATGATAATCCAGTTATTTTTCCTTTCTCTGTCCTTCTGGATGCCTTTGCCTTCTGTTAATGATATTTTCAACAAATAAAAACAAGCATTTATGATCATCTGAAGATTGCTAATTTGATTTCTTGGGATAAATATTTGTAATTGGCACAATCCTGTGGAGAGTTTCTATGTACAAGAGCTGAGGAAGCAAAATAAACATAATTTTCAAGTCCAGGTGACCTGTAAAGTTTAAATAGGATTCAGCATGCCTTGAGGACTGGTAAACTTTTGTCTGCTGATTCTGGATAAAAGATCAGAAATGCAAGTCAGGTTTCACCTCTGAAGGTGAGATAGCTATTCTTGTTTTTAAGGATCTACTTAATACTGCATTGAAAGAATGAAAGTGTTTTATAAATTGGATAATACTACCTGAAGGTATATCTGAATTATAAAGCTTGTTCATAATTGAAAGTAGCTAACTTGGTTGCTAATTAGACAGTTTGTAATTCTGAGCAACCTTATTCTGTTGACAGGAATAAATTTTCTTAGTAGTGGAGACAAGCGATTCTTACTAAGGAGAGTGTTACTCTCCTTAGAGAGGGCTTTTTCATGTAGTTTTTGCACCAGTTTTCCAGCACTGATACTCCATTTGTAGAGAGAGTCCAGCCTTCTGCTCCAGACCCCATTAGGTTTTATCTGTTTTCGCTTTTTAGATGCTTGCCTTTAGTGTTTACTGGTACCTCTTTGTACAGAAACAATGTGTCCTATAGGGAACATAAATATTTTCCTTTAAAGGTTTCAATATGCTTATTATGTTGTCTAAAACTAAACTAGAAAATAAACTTTCAAATTCAAGCATGCATGTTTTGTTTTTACAGTTGGAATAGGAACAAATTTATACTTAGCATCCAAAATATTTTGAAACAGCATATCTCTAAAGGTTTTCTGTAGCTTTGTGTCAATAGAAAATGCATTCTCCACAGAAGCTTTTGTGTTGCCGGTTCTTATTTAAAAAAAAAAAAAAAGGTACTTTTTGATTTCAGAAAACTCTTTACTAGTAGTATCCTATGTTTCCTGTCTAGTTTGCTTGCTCAAGCAGATCTGTTGGCTGCTTATAGTGTTCCAGACCATCTACATGTATAGCCAGGTATTTGTTTTGAGACTTTCTTTTTTTCTTAGAAAAGAATCAAACTTCTGCTGGTTCTTGGAATTTTTTTGTTTTGTTTTTCAGTCTGCGTGCCCTTTGGGATGTTCATAGTGCATTGCAGATGCTGGGTTTTACTCCTTTTTGGTTGCAAGAACTATAATATGCGATGAAGGTGTATTTGCATGCAATAAAACTATCTAGATGCTCTCTGCTTCAGATTCTAGATATGAAAATCTCCCAGCTAAGTTTCTGAAGACTTCTACCTCCCAGCTAAGTTTATGAAGACTTCTGCCTAAATTCTGTAAGCCAAAACCACAATGACTTTGGGAAAAAATGCAGACGTTGCAGTTCCCTTCATGGAGTCGTAATAATGCCAATCTCAGTGGTTACTAATATAGTATAGGGCTTCAGAGCTTCTGAAGGCATCATCCTTCTCAAAGCTTTTCCATTTTGGAAAAATTAGTTTATCAAGCTGGCAGTAAGATGGGATGGCTTTGACTGTAGTCAGTCCATTTCAGATGCAGAGCCCACAGAAGCCTTATTTCCCTCGTGGGCACTTGCCCAGCTCAGTCCTTACTACCTTCTGCACACGTCATGTACTGTCATAATTCCTTTCCATCAGACTTGTCATAACTATTTGTTTCATACCATCTTTTTCCCTGCTGCTGGAGCAGGAGAACTGTTTGTCTTTCTAAAATTAGATATCCATGGATACATACAATATTTTTCTCTGTTTAAACTTGGCAGTTTAGATTGCGTATGGAAAAGAAAAGTGTGTTCCACTACAGGAAGTCTGGATGCTGTATTCTTCATTTACAGGAGAAGAAAATGTTACATGGAATATTTCACTCTTTGTTCTGTAGGAGGAAAACAATACTTATAAAAGTAGGTTTATACTAATGTCTGTAGCCAAACTCTTCCTCTGTTTTCATTGTGTGGTATTCAGGGTACCACCCTATGAAGGGGAGCTAACTATATATGGGAAATTGCTAAGGCATGTAATTTTAATAGCACTTTAGAGTTTTTATGTCATTCCCGTCTCGTTTCTCCGGCTGAAAGAGGGTGTTCAAACACCCTCAACTGTGTGGATCATTCTTTAATGTAGGTCATCTTGCCCGAACATCTCCCTTCAATTCTCAAGATCCCAGAAAAACTTGTCTTGTGTTTGTAGGTTCTTAAGACTCCACAGGTAGCTGTAGTACTGGTAGGAAACTATGTAGTACATTATTACTTTTCTTGGCTATAAAAGTAGTTAGTTTTGTTTTCTAGAACCCCTTAAGATGCATAAAGACTGTTCCAAGGTAAAGCAAAGTGAGGAACCAGGAGGCTATTTGAAGTCCAGGGTGGCAGGCAGTCTTGATTCCGCAGTGGGCTGGCTTTACTATGTTAAAGTCTTGAAACTAATGTATTATTTTCACATCTGTACACAAATAGATCATTCTCACTTCTGTGAGGTACTAGATTAACAGAAGTGAACCTTCAGGAGTTGAAAGTTCAGATAGTTGTGAACTTATTTTCATGGAGTGGTGTAATTGCTCTCTTCTGCTCTCTGAATAATAACACCGATAAATGGATTAACATGGGTCTTGAAAATGGGTAATAAGTAGTTGTGTTGGACCTCTCTACTGAAGAAGCTAAAAGATAAATTAGGGTTGAGGTGGTTTCTAGCTTTGTTTTTGGTCGATGATATAAGTCCCAGATTTTTGTGCGGTTTTTTGTTTAGATCACAAGTTAGATGCTTTTTACTAGCTCTCTACAAAAAAAGGTAGATGAGCTTTGGCTGCAGTGGAAAAAAAAACATACAGCCTGAACAGGCAAAGGAGCTTAGGAGAAGGATCTGGCCTTTTAAATTATGTATGTTACATGGGATTCATGCCACCCGCTGTTTTACTTCTTCAAAACACTTTTGAAACTTGTAAAAATTGGCCAACAGCTGGAAAGTTTTTTGCCCTTTCCTGTCTGCACTGAAGAAATGTTTTCTCAATGTTCTTTGCTTATCTTTGCCAACCTTTATTTTCCCTCCCCGCTCTCTCCACTTTATGCCAGTGGTGGGTTTTTTTCACCTCTGCAAACTAAATACTTGCTCTAACTTTTAAAAAAAAAAAAAAAAGTTGTGGTTTTTTTTTTTTCCCTCCTGTTAGGCTAAATACTTTCATACCTCATGGTAAGGGGAGGATGCTGTTTGAGTCTTACTAGCAGGCAAAACATTGTTTAGCCCAGTGACCTGAATAAGGATCCTGCAACATGAACTTGGTCTTGTGGCTCTACTAATTAATTTATTCTAAGCTTGGTTGTGAAAACATGGTAGAAGAATTTGTGCTGCCCTTGTCACTGTCAGAAGATGCATATCTGTCGTGTGTGCATCCTACTGCCAGTTAAAGTGCCTGGTTTCCTTGGGTGTTTAGAGGTAGTGATGAAGGACTTTGAAATTCATCTGTCATGAGTAGCTGGTGTCAGGATGCTACATCTCCCAAGATGGTGCACGCTTGCTCCAGGAAGAACTGAAGATACCTGTCACGTTTAAGAGTTTCATTCACTGCCGATTATTGATGGTGGAGCTGGGTTACTGCTTTCCACAGTGGTGAGCAGCTAACCCTGTGTCCTGAAGGAGCTGATTGTTCAGACGGGCTAACGTGGTCAGAAAGGGGAACAAATCCTTTCATAGCATGGCGTTTAATGCTCCTCAGTGACACTTTATTGGGAAATTAATGATGATTGGTTTTCTCTACCAGAACACCTGATGGAGTAGGAGGATCACAAGAAACAGGTTCTTGGACTCTCTTTTAGATTTTCTTTCTGTGACCTTTTGGAATTTCCTGTCAGGATTCCCTGTCAGTTATCTATCTGCACGGGTTTGTTGTTTGGTTTTGTTTGGTTTTTTTTTTTTTTTTAATTTATTTTTTACCTATTAGCTTTTCTTCAAAACACCACAGTTTTTTTTCATACTCTTTCTTGATATAATGTTTATGCTTGGATATTTTGCAATATTCTTTTTCCAATTGAATTCTAGGCTTTGTGACTCTAATAGTTTAATATTATTTTTGGCATAAACTGTAGTATTAAGAGCCAGCTACACTTTACTATGACAACTTTATATACCAAAGTTTAGAAAAAAGACTGAAAAAATGTAGCAGCTTGATTTTGTGATATGTAATCAATGGTTGCCAATGAAAACTGATATTATGAAATCTCATAAGAATATGGCCACATTCCATTAAATCTTCTTGGCTTGTGACTGAAGAGAAACACACAGGTATACGAGTAGTCATTTAGGCACATTTGTTGCTTCTAGAAACTTTATAAAAATAGCCGGGTACAATAACAATAAATTCATTATTCTTACAAGGATATCCTGAATTTGACGTGCCAGTATATGACTTTGAACTTTAGTCTGACATAGAAATGGCAGTTATTTTGAAGATAGCCCTTCAGAAGGATTCTCCTATTTATGCTATGTGAATGCCTGTGTTATATTTAGGCACTGAAAATACTTTTGGACTGAGTGTCCTGTATTCTGCAGTGGGGGGGGGAGTGGCTGGGGAAGACACGATGATACTTAAAACTCCTTTCCAGCGCCTGTTTCATCTTAGAGAGTCAAGGCTGAACTCTGCTGCCTCCAGTCTCCCTCCCAGAAGAGCAGGTTATAAACTCTCCTTATGCTGAGGTGCAGGATACTGGTTTGTACTGCAATGGTAGCTTTTATTTAGCTGAAAGGGAATACTTGAATTCTGTCATAATTGAGCTTAATACCTTTCCAAACCAAAGCAAGACAATGTCACTTCTTCATGAAGTCTACCGTGTGGTGGGCTTGATTTCTTAATTTTTTTCTTCTTCCAGTATTTCCAGTGTGAACTTGGAAATGGAGAACTGAAGGTCTTAAGTCAAATTTTGTATTGTCATTATAGTCTATCAGTATCAAGAGGGAAGAGCAGAGCTGGTGCTATCTCTCAGCCGGATCGCGCTTCACAGGGATTGTCAACAAATTGTGGGAGTTTCTCATTCCTTACTCTGCATGGTCTTTGTAATGGCTTTATCTGTTGCTTCATTCCTGGCATCAGTTCTGTAAATAATTACCCTGTGACCCTTTGGTCCTTAGTAACTCTTTCAAAAGCACAGCTAATCATTTTATAAAAAAAAAGGCAAACTGGTTAATTCTTGGCAAGTTTGTCTCGGAGCCTTGTCTCTGCAAATGGAAATGATGAACTTTAGCAGTAATAAACTGCTGGGATGGAATTGCAGCGTCCCTGCTGCTTGGCGGGGAGCGTTCCTCTGTCCCTTCCACTGATACTGTTGCCTTGTAGGCAGTAGATGTTGCTGTAAGACAGCATCACACGTGGTTTTGTCAGCAGCTCACTATTCCATGAATTTGTGTTACCACAGATTGGTCTTTTGAATAAAATGCACACTAGTATCACATCTTGGTCTGCAGTTTGATTTCTGTTCAACCTGTTGACGTTCAGCCACTGGTTCTAGAAAGCCTGTGGTTGGAGATGTGTCTCGCTCCCATGCTCTGTAGGTACAGCTAAATTGACTGCACAGGAGTGGTGGCCGTACTTAACGACATTTCAGCAGGCATGAGTGTCTTCACAACTGTTTCATGCGACCAGTACATCCATATGGCATTGCCTACTTCTGCAGTAGAACTGGGGACTATGAAATTTGATTTCCTTTTTCTTCAAAGTGGACGTAAACGTAAGGTTTCTTGCTATCCATCTCATAGCTTGCGGGCTTGCTGTGCTAAATCATTTAGCTCCTTTAAGATGTGAGTGTGATCTTTTGTCAATGTCCACATTAAGCTGCAGAGGAATGTGAGTATCAGGCTTCAAGTTAAAGAAATGAGATGCTTCCAACTTGCTAACCAGAGACAGGATTACAGTAAGGGCTGTACCTCATGGGCTTTCTCCATTCGTTTTATTTTTGTTTCATGCTTCTTCTCTTCCTTCTCCCTGCATTCCAGTTAATGCTGAGTGTAAATGTTACAGATACCTCATCTCCTTAGATTTCTTTAAGTCAAATTAGGTGATGTCAAACAGGATAACATGAAACATACAAGAGGGATTGTTTAACTATTTTTTACTTTACCTTTTTCTGTTCTGATGTTTAGATTTTGTGTTTATAAATAACAAAATAAACTTACATAATCTAGATATATTTGTCTTTGCTTGTATTCAGTAGCACTTCAATGGCCAAAGGCCTGTTTGTGCCACTTTGATATTTACGTGCAACAAATACACCTACCTGTGGTCATACAGAAGGTATTTTGATTTTGTGCAAGTTGTGCTTAGATCTAGGTTTCTTTCATAAATTGTGCAACTTAAATTTGGAGTAACCTTACTGTTTTTCATACAAGAACTAAAAGGGAGACTAACTTCTCTGTTTTAAATCTGAATTTCTTGTAAAGAACAGCAAAATCAGAAAATGTTAATATTAGATGATAATGTTTGTCTCTCTCCATTTTAATATACAAAGTCTATTTTGTGAGCTAGGGAGCATCACAAGCTTACAACTCATTTTTAGCCTTTGTTGTTCTAGTTGTATACTAGAATGTTAACTAGAACGTTAACATAAAAGTGGATTAATCTGAATAAGGAATAAAGCTGTTTTATTATCTTTTCAGCTCACGACTAAGTAAAAGTTTCAGCAAAGCATTTTTTTCCCTCTGAAGTGGTTCAAAAAAACTACCTTCTCCAATAGGGTCAGTTATTAAGAATTAGGCTTTAATCTCATTAAAAGCTGATAACCTCAAGTATGATTCCAGATAAAACTATCATCATATGTGAAGGGTGAGTATTTTGTCCAGACGTATGGGGAAAGGTAGTAAAGCATTTATTGTAGCACTAGGATGAAGCGACGAAGAATGGCATGCCACAGTTTTTAGAATTTATTACAGTGGTTTTGTGTATAAAGCTGCTACTTGCATTTTACACTCCAAAACTAATACAGTTTTACTAGCCTTCAGTACAAAGCTGTTCTCTTGAGTAGAATTGCAAATTGTATGTTAGCAGGAATAAGCATCCAATCTAAAGTTACCTATTATACTACTGTTATAAGTAAAAAAGAAAAATTATACTTTTGTACAATGAAAAAATATGGGATTACAGTTTTACAATTCCTTCCTTTGAATACAATTAGCAGCACTTACTGGAATGCTGTGGAAGTAAATTCGTAATTTTTATCCAAAGCTCCTTTGAAAACTTTTGAAAAACATACTAGTGCTGAAGGATTCATATTGATGGCTTGAGGGGTATTTGAGGTGTAAGAGTTTCCCTGTTAAAAATTATTAGAAGGAAACCATGACATCTGTTGTTAATAATATCTCAGTTCCTATGTGCTCTCCAGCTCTGTGATAACCAGGTAATTGTTTTCAAATCTTGTTTATCAATACAGCCTGCAACAGAGATGAAGGAAGAACGCAGAGGGCTGCTCACAGAGAGGGGTCCTTTTGTAGCCTTGTAATTCTGAGACAACGGTCAAAGAAGTCAGTCGCTTCAAAGGTTCCCCCTACCCCCCTCCGCCTTTAGCCATAAATCTTACTTCTAAGTATTTTGACTGTTCCAGGCTAGTGGTTAAGCCCACACAGTGGGCACTGGAAAATAATCCTTTAATACAGAAAGAAAAGTACCATTAGCTCATATCCGGCAGCTATTCTGTATTTCAGATGAGGTGTTTTGCTGTCGAAACAAATGGAGTTATTCATAGACTGTGACTGCGTGATTTACATCAAGGCCTATATTCAGTAAAGATAACAGATTTACTTTCTTCGTGCATGTGCCCACAATATAATCGTCCTTTGATAGAATTTGAAGGATTTTTTTCAGCTTTTTTTAGCATCAATGTTTTAATGCATTGAGTAGTGCAGAAGTTTTTTTTCCATTCAAGTTCAAAAGTTCATGTTATGATCTTGTATGAAATATCTACTTATGTAACTAAATGTGCCCGGTTGTGGGTTAGGATGTTCAGTGTGCATGTTTTTTTAATTTTATTTTTCCTCTCTCTCCCTTCCCTCACTTTCTCCTCCACCTCATCACACTTGCCCCTCATTGCTTATCTGCAGCCACACTTCCTCCATTGCATTATCCCTGGTTCATTATCTAATACCTGAACGGGATTAATTGAGCCTGTCTTGGGAAGTAGNCCCTGGTTCATTATCTAATACCTGAACGGGATTAATTGAGCCTGTCTTGGGAAGTAGACCATTGCATCAGACTTCAAGAAACTTGACAAATTTTTATTCTTACTGTAAGCCTGCAGGTATGGTCTTGCTTTGCTTGGTGTCAATCTCTGTGGGCAATGCCAGATCTCATTCCCATAACAAAAATGGCAGATTTGCAGTTGCGGGGGGCAGGAGGAGGGGGCACCACACAGTTTAGATTTGATTTGTTGCAAGCTGAGTGCTTCTTGCTGATCTTTCCCCTCTCCCCAAGTTGTATGTGTGATTCTTTGGGTTTTACGAGACAGATTTTTTTTTTTTAAGAAAACATTTTCTTTCCTGGTTGTCCAAGGAATCCCAATGTGTGGGAACCTCCTTACATTAAATAGTTACCTTTTTGACTATTGCAATCTTTAGAGTTAGAGGTACTGTGCTGCATACTGGAAATCTGTAGTTACTTGAAAGACTTTATAATCTTATATATATATAAACACACATTAAAGGAATTGAAGGAGAATGGGAGGTAGAGAGGCACGGCCATTCTTTGAGTAGAAATTGTAGAAACTCAGTTGTATGAGCTGTATTAAAATCAGAAGACAGGCAGAAACAGAAATGTAAGGCCTTTTATGAAGTGCACAGGACCATATTTTGCCGGGGTAACGTACCTTTACTGGCAGGGTCTCAGCTGAGAGCAGCGTTGTGTGAATGCAGGTGGGCAGCTTCTAGTCTTCATCTGACGGGAGCAGTTGTAGGCGTGTAAGAAGCTGCAGGCAGATGGTGCAGTCTCACAAGGGTTGTGGCTATTTGCTTCTTAATCTTCAGGTTCTCTCTTTTCACTGTCCCATTGCAAAATCCCAATACGGGTGTGAAACTGCAGCCAGCTCTTGAGAAGAGGTACTTTTTTCATTAAAGCCAGAGAGGTGATGTTTGAACTTTTTTGTCTTTATTTCTAGTGAACTTTTTTGTCTTTTTTTTCTAGCAAACTTTTTATTGCATCATTTGAAATTATAGAACAACTGGCACTAGTTTGTGCTAGTGGATGTTTAGCTAGTGTGAATGCACTGGGGGCGTATAATTTTACACTGTATCTGATACTTGCCTGTATTAGAGCTATTGCTTCTGCTTTTCATGTTACCCTGTGTTTAGAACTTTTGTTTTAGTTTTACTCATGTCTTTGTAACATGAGAGAGTAATGAAAACACGCTGTAAGAAGTTTTTCTGTGGTTTTTACTAAGCATATCTTTCACTGTTTTTATAGTGGTTTTGCATGCCTATCAATCACATTTAGCAGGAAGTGTAATCTCTTAAAATCGCTAGAGCTCCGGCAAGTCTGAAGGAGTTGAAAACCTTTCACAAAGGTGACTAACTGAAAGGAAAAGTAAATGGCAGTGATACTATGTTGTTGAAGGATGTGCCAAAATACCAAAATGCTGGTCTCACTCTCTTCCGCATAGTCTGTCCATGTGGAAAACGTAACCCATCTAGGTTTTGCAATATTAACTCCTCTTATGGACATTTAGTTACAGAATAAATTGTTTTATTTTGAAAAAATAAAATATATTGGTGTGATTTAAATCAACTGGCTATTTCAGAGAAAGTAGCATTTACTCTAAGGTAGCTTTGCCATACAGGAAGAATGGGAATGTGTTCTGGGGAGTTCCCTTGCCTGCTGAGACCAGGAGCCTTCCTTGAGCTGTGATTTCACAAACTGCTGAGCTGAGCTGACCTGACCGAATGCTCTCAATTAAGGCAGAATTGCTCTTATTCTTCCTTCTCTGAGCTGTGTGGGTTTGCTCTCTTCCCTGTGTCAGGTGAGCTGCTCATGCTGGGTTCCACCATGAGCTATTTAAACTCGCTAACCAAGCTGAAAAGGATCCTGTTCTTTTACTAAGTTAGGGAGGTGAAGTGGCTCAACCAGGAGGAGGTCCCAGCAGGTTTCCAGAGCTGGCCTAAGACAAGCTGTGGCAACGTGCTCTGAAATTAAGGGGGTGTGGGGAAGAGCAGGACCTCCCTCCCATTCCTGGCAATAGACAGCTCTTAGATGAGACTGCCTCAGGTACAAAACTGCATCCTTGGACAGGTGCCATCCAGGCACTGATCACTCTTGGCTGTGTCTAATTTGAGGTCTTGCAATAACGTAGCCAAGGGGCGAGAAGGGTGTAAATGGTTAACTGCTGCACCCCAAACCCTGCCTTACCAGAGAGGTGGAGCTGCTGCAGACACCTGGCGTGAACAGACAGACAGCATTTCCACTCAGGAAGGAAAACTGCTGGGGTCTGGCATTTTGTTTTGTTTTGGTTTTAACTTTAGAACACAAAGTTCTACAAGGTGTACAAGTGAGGGGTAAAAACTCCAGCTTCATTACTCATATTCTTGTGGATTTAAACTGATCAGACTGACAACCCAGGCATCATTTAGGTATGTTACTTTATGCAAATGTTACTCCTGATGTGAACGCTTATAGTAACTCAAAAGAAGTCCTTAATCAGTAGTTGCATTAGAAAGACCTGTTGGATTGTTGAGGGTATTCTGGATCGATGAGTAAGGAAGTAATGGATAAGGTGCTAATTTCCAGTTTGGGAAGTTCACATCTGTGATAGAGACTCTTTGTTGGACACTGGCTTAGTGAGATCCGAAAAAATACTTGGTACTTGTGCACCTAAACGCAGATGAGTAATTAGGTGTTTGCCTGATAGATTTGTATCTGCAAAACTCTGTAGTTCTGTAGATGCCTAAAAAGGTGTTTTTACACAAAAAGAGTCGTGCTTTAGCTTTAGGGATTAACAAAGGGTGCACCTACTAACATTTGTGCACTTCAGAGTTAGTGAGTACATACTCTTGCAGATATTGCAACAAAAGAAAAGAAAGAAAGGGTATAATTTTAACTGGTGTGATTCTTTTGACTTCATTTAAACCTCTCTATATGTTTTACTTGGACTATTGAAAGCAGAATCTGACCCAAGTGGGATACAGTGAAAACACAAAACTTAGATAAGAAAAAATATCTGTTACAGCAAAGCTGGATCTGATGGGAAATAGAAATTTTCCCGGAAAGAGAAAGCTGTGATGGAATTGGGAAAGTAGAAATGTGTTTAGCCACTGTATATTGGTGTCTGGTGATACACAGTAGAAGTAACAGTACCAGTTGTCTTCTGCTTTGAACATCCTAGAGTCCTTGGCATCCGCTCATGCACACAGGTATGGGATCTCTAGCTGCTCAGAGACTTTAAAATTTCTGCATAGGTTATTGTAATAGTTATAAAAATGAAATGAAAGTATAATTTGACTCTTTTTCCAGAATGTAGAAGTGAGAATGTTATTGGTTTTATTACTATTTGGATTAGGTTAATACTTAAATCCCCCTAAGAATTTTTAAAGATTTAAATGCCTGAGGATGAGGTCCGTGTCTTGCCAGGGACTGCATAAACAAGTAGTTGAAAACAGTGGCCTTGCAGCAGAAGGCTTGTATTACGTAAGGGTTAAAAAACCCTTTCATCTGTCTAGAGATGAATTTGACTCCTGAGAATTTACCAGACTTTATGGGAATTCCATCCATAACTGGGTGGGTTACAGAACCTTGTTAGGCACAGAAATACTCCTCGCCGTGCTCTACCTGCGTGAAACTCTCCCATGAGAGCAGTCACGGGAGAGA
The DNA here is from genome assembly GCA_033628505.1 of Tringa tobata. Classification (NCBI taxonomy): domain Eukaryota; kingdom Metazoa; phylum Chordata; class Aves; order Charadriiformes; family Scolopacidae; genus Tringa; species Tringa tobata. Next base: position 9,985,825 of record JAHREE010000287.1, on the reverse strand, counting down.
AAGCTGTTCCACAGGGAGAGAACTCGACTAGATGGAGATGGACTGTGCCAGACGTCCAGTCTCCTGTACGCTGTTATTTTTATTCTTCCCTAAAACTGTAGGCTCGGGCAGCACTAGGAGCTTCCATCCAACGCTGCGGTCTCAGCCCAGCCCAGGGTTACATACTTCTGCGAGGTGTGCTGCTGCTGCTCCCGCCGTGCTAGGAATGCTGGAGGGGTGCCACACGCTGTTGGTAAATACAGCCTGCAGTTTGACAGTAATTGCTTTCTTCCTGGAGTTTCAGAAATTACGTACAAAAGCAAATGAAGTGAGAGAAAGCATTCTGCTTTAAGTGCATTTCATATCAGGTCCTTTTTTTTTTTCTTTTTTTTTTTTTTTCCAATGCTCCTTTGAATGTGGTACAGTTAAATATCTGAAGCCTGTAATAAAGGAGCAAGTCACATACTTGGAAATGTCCAGAGAGTTATTATTTATAAGCCTTTCTTCTCTCCTGCCCTTTAAATAAATTTAAGGAAGCAGGAGATTGCCCCGTGACTGCAACAGTACCCTTCACCACGCAAAGCATCTTCTGCTGTATGGCCTCTTTCTCATGAAACACCTAGTGGCTTCCCTTGCTCCTTTCGGTCCCTCTTTTAAAACTACTAACAAAAACATCTGGCCAGCCCCAGCTGGCTTTTGGAGAGCGAAGGAAGAATTTTTTGTATTTCTGGCTTCTTTTGGTGTTAGGTTTGAAAAAGGTGTAAAATATTCATTTATTTTTGTGGACTTTTTGTGTACTGGTGGTTTGACCTAGTTTCACTATAATGCCTCATAAATTAAAAAAAATACTGTTTTGGAAAGGCACAATTTTTTATCTGCATCATGTAATTTAAACCCCTCAGGAGATTTTTGTAATTTATATAGACACTTAATAAGTTTTCTTAAAAATCAGAAGCAATTCAGAGTGTGAATCTGACCTAGTTCTTTATGCAGAACTGGCCAGTGGAGAAGGCTGGCTGCTAATAGGTGGCGTTACTGCTCCGGGTCATGATAAGGCTTTTTCTCTCTAAACCACTAGAGCTGTGCAGTCTGCAGCTTGAAGGTGTTTCAGTTTGGTGCCCAGCATTGTGCTTGGAAGATAATCTTAGTTATACAAGATACGTGGTTTTTTGCTACCTCTGTTTGTATGTGAAAAACAGTATTCTGTTGCGAGACGATGGGGGAGTGGTACCTCTTGAAACCTCTTTTACTATAGGGAAGGATTTCTTGCAAGAATGCTCCGTGACTTCTCATCTCTCCCCTCGCAAGATGCGGTGGGGTTGTGGGGGAATCAAATGTTGTTGGGAGAGATGATCCATGCATATCTGCTGCCTCTCCACAGGCAATTTGGTGGTGAGGCTTCCACACGTAGTATCGAGTGAGATGTAAGTAAGCAGTTCTCGAGCTGAGACATAGATGGTTTATATCAGGCTCCATCTTTAAGCTGGTTTCTAGTGAAAGCTCTTAAGGGAACTTACGTTGTGCTTGGGATGAGATGGTGGGTTAAAGGTTTAGTTTTATTCTGTGTCAAATCTGGTTTGAATCTTTATCCTCTTTTGCCATCTTCACTCTTCTCTGTGTTCCCCACAGCCATTGACTTTATCCACGTGGCTTCTTGAAGTAAATAATGTAAGAAATAGGATTCCAATGTCTGTGATGGTAAAGGCATTGGCTCATTCAGTTTTTTCTTGTTTACTGAAACAGGAGACTATTATAAACTTTACCAAGAATCCACTAAGACATAGTATCTCTTCATCTTCGTACTGCTGAAACTGCATTTGGGACAGATGCTTTTTCAAAAAGCTGTTTTGATTTTACATTTTGTACACAATGTTTGTCATCAAACTGTTTCAGACTAAACTTCATTCTGCAAAATATTTAGCTTTCAAATGAGCATGCTTTCAAAGGAGTTAAAGGTTTAAATTGCAGTCAGAGTGCTCAGCTGGCCTGGTCCTGCACCTGGAAATAATGTTGGGTGTGGGGACTCCAAGTGTGCTGGTATGCCTTAATGGCCCAGATTAGCCTCACCTGGGGCTTCTCCCCATCCTCTGCCCACAGGTCTGGGACCACCATTTCAGATCAGCCCGGGGCTGTCAGTCCCTGTCTGAGCTCTGAGGTTGGTGGTCTCCAGCCCTGTCTCCTGCTGGGTGGCCCCTGGACCTGATTCAACTGGGGCCATGCCTGGGGCTGTCAATGGACCCATTTCTAGCACCCAGCTCCGCTTGTCCAGCTCATCTGCTGAAGGACTTTGCTGCAGTGGGTGAGAACAGTGCCCTGCTGGGGTCACCCTCGGATCCCAGCTCGTCACCCCTCACGGGCCGGGCTGCTCCTGCTCCCTGGCAGTGGTTGTGCTTTGGTACCGGACTGTCACGGGCGCACACCTCCTGAAGCGTTAGAACGTCTGAAGTCTCTCAGGCCGTGGCTTTCTGAGGTACTTCAGAGATTTAGTGCCAGGCTTTTGGTTTTTAGAGGGACCTTATTTCAGCTTCTGATTTTGAGGTTTTACTTCTGAGTTGGTACTCATATCAGGTGTTAGTGATGGCTCACTTAGAGATGAGTGGTTGGATGGGAAGGTAAATTGTGTGTCTGCAAAGCCTTTTTTTTTTTTTTTTTTTGTAATTATGTTTCCTGGGACCTGGTTGGGGGGACATATTTTTTTTGTTTTATATGCTTACAAAGTATGTACTTTAAGCAAAGGGACTTTCTATTTAGCAGAATGTTTAAATTCCCAAGCTTATGCTCCTGCTAAAACTTGGTTTAGTTTGGCACACTTGTTAGAGTAAGCTTAGCTCACAGAGAGTAACTGACACATAAATTTGAAGTATGACAGTCCGAACGAGAAGAAAGAATCCAAAATAATCAAAACATGGAACAAAAAGAGAAAGGAAAAATACCCAAGGTTCGTAAGAGTCTAGCTTCTTTCCAGAAAAATAAGTCCTTACATAAAAGTCGTCAGTTTAAAAGATGTCACGTCTGTCTCTTTCACACCTGAAGTATTCTCAAAAGAAATTCTTTTTTAAAAGCAGAGTGAGTTTGTGGTTATCTGATGAGCTTTTTATAGGCTTGCTTTCGTTTCATTTTTTTGCTGTTTTGTTTTCATTGTAGTGAGAGTGTTAGTTTGAGGAGGGGAGTGTTGTGCATGCCTGCATAGTTTGGTTAACTTGGTTAGGGACATTGCTGCTCCTTGGCAGCGCTTTAATAAGGAAAGAAGATCCTGTAATGAAATAATCCTTCATTTGGAAGACCAAAACTCATCTATTTGTAGTCTTTGCTTTTTTTAGTTGTCTACAAATTAGCTGTGAATAAAAATGGATGGTCTGGTCCTGGTGCTTTTAAGATTATACAAATGTAAAGAAGCTAAATACCCTGTTTGCTTTAGGAACCTATACGCAACCAGGGCCTTTGAGATCTTATTTAGAAAGCTTTCCAGAAGCTTTCTGAGTGTCAACTTAGCAGAAAACCCAAGTGGGAAGTTGGTCAAACATCCAGAAGATGTATAAACAGAAAAGTTAGACATGTGCATTGAATTGAGAATTAATAGTTGTTACAGGCTGGACCAATCGGAGCTGATTTAAACTGTCCCTGCCTCACCATCCCAATGCGTTCTTTTATTGGAACTAATTTAAGTGTGACACATCATGTAAAAAAAACTGTCATTGGGCATTCATATGTATTTAAGTGGAATGAAAAAGTAACTCAAACCCTGTTACACAAGGCACATCTGTTAACCCGTTCGTATGTCTGCATCTCTAGAAAATGGTCCTGGCTGATCGCTCTTGGCAGAACTCCTTTTATTTTACTGCTTCTTGAAAAATGGAGGAAATATTGGCCTTGTTTGCCTGAGCATATTATATAACTTAGAGCAATTCATTTGCAATCCATGTCCACACTTCTGTTACAGAGGAATCGGTGGGTTTATTCCAGAGTAGCATGTTTGCACACAAGTCTTCTGGGGTGGCTTATCCTGCCATAGCTGTAGTGTTCAGTGTGCCTGGTGAGCAAGGCCAAGCACTTTTTTTACTAATCTTGATTTCATCTTTAGACTACTGTTAGCTATACAATTACTCTATAGTAATATAGGCTCGTGTTCTGGGAGGAAATATGTGCAACTAACAGTAATGCAAGATTATTATTTTTTTTTTTTAATTAAATTGGCTAGCTAAAACTCTCCGTGTGTCTGACTTAGTATCTGCAAAGCTAGAAACTGAACAAAAATGCTGTTCTTGATAACACTTAGTCCTCCACACCCTTCCTTCTTTGTAATTTCCTTCCATTCTTCCCACTTTTCAACTTTGTGCTGTAGTTTTGGATAGGGTGGTAGGCAAGGTAATTGCCAAATAGTTGGCTAGGAGTTACAGCACTAGCCTGGCCTGTGTGTTTTGGTACATAGATCTGCTGCCGTTCTCCAGAGCAGTTTTGGACAAGCTGGCTAGTGTTTGTTTCAGTTCCTCCTCAGTGAGTCATGGGTAACATGTCCTGCCTCATCGGATTGTTGTGAGGATGTATTTATGTGTCTTTGGCTTCTGATATTACAGTGATGCAAGGTATAACAGCGCTCTCCTGCAGTCATGTGAAAATAATACATTATGTCTGTACCCATGAAAGTTAGAAATGGAAGACTATCAAATTAACTGCTGTAGTTCAGGTTCTTTGGAACTTCGGTCAAATAGCATGTGCCTCTTCTCAAAGTCTCTGGGCTTTTCTTTGGTAAAGCTAGCAGACTATCAGGGTAGCTGCACGCCTAACCAGGGAGAGGTTGCTTGTGGTTTTCTGTTTGTGAGTTTTTTATTTTGAGTTGCTTTAACCCCCTAATAAATGCCAAGTTGTGCTGTCTTTGGAAAATACACTTTCTCAAGTATGTGAGTTAGGTTGCTGGTGTAATGATACTCACTGTAGTCAATCGGTCTGCTTCTAATAATCTCCATAGCAACTACATTCAGTAAAAAGTGAAAATAACTGATTCATGCAGTTCTATGCCAAATGATACATGTGAGCAATGAACTATCTGTTTGAAATGTCACATCCAGCTAAATGATGCATACTCTGCTGGCAGTCCTTTCCATTGCTTCTGTTAAGAAGCAAGGAAATGGGAGCTAGTTTTTGTTTGCAGTACTACTTGTTAAGAGAAATGGACTTGTAAATGTCAGCGTTGGTGTCCATCTCTTTCTCCAGAATATTCAAACAAAACCAGGAAGGCGTGGTAGCAAGTAATTTGCTTTTTATTTCATTCCTATCTACATGTGGACAGTGACATTTTAAAGCTGGTTATGCCAGTGCAAATGCTTTGTTTTGGTTCAGTTTGAACCTGCTCCTAACTAAGCTTTTTATTTTTTGAAAAAGAAGTGGATCTCGCAGGTGAGGATCATACATAGCTTCTTAAATGTCATTATTTCTGCATCTCTAGTTCTTCTGTCTGCTTTGTGTTTTGGCTTAACAGTCGCATGTGTCCCCGATAAGTTTTAGGAGCAGCAATTAGGAACAACATGTAGAATATGTGTTCTCTTCCTCCCACGCGGTTTTATCCTGTTCTCTGACAGCTGCTCCTGCAGTTACTCATTCCACCTGAAAGGCTGAAATGCAGAATTGCTTTGGAGCGGAAAGTGAGCAAAATGTCAGGGATTGCCTCAGAGGAGCCTTCTCTGAAGTGGCTGGGATGCTTCTTGCCTTTCACATGCATACTTTAGGTTTGATTTTTCAGAGGTGCTGAGCGCCTGCATTTCCTGCTGGCTGCAGCCAGCCTTTCTTCTTTCAAAATCGCCCCTCTTTTAAATGCCTCTATTCCTTAGCTTTTTAAGCTAGCTTTCAAAGCTGGCCTGAGGGCACAAAAACTTAACTCGAAGATTATGTTATAGACCCCTGTGGTGGGGGTAATGGTGGGAGAGTTAGCACCTCTGGATGCGTGCCCTGTAGAGTTGCTGTTTGTACCCAGCTTCTCAAAGAAGGGCTTTGCAATTAAATCCGTGCTTTAAATTCGGCGCCAAAATAGAATTTTGAAAGATTTGTTGTGTAAGGTGTTCTTCTGGGAGAGGTAGTAAGTGCTTGGCAATCCTGCGTGTGGAGGTGTTTATTTTATGGTTTTAAATGTGACTCTTTCCCGTTCAGCTTTTTTTCTTTTCCACTGATCTTTAGGAACATCTTATTTCCCACTTAACTCTGCTTTTTTGTATGTATTTTGCAGGCATCCCTTGAAGCCCGCCCTGGGAATGGACAGCTACCTCCGTCTCTGGAGGAGAGTAGTGCCAACTGAAGAAGCCTTCGAGGCAAGTCGACAAGTGTGCTGATAAGTCTTGGAAGAGTACAGGAAAGGGGTGACCTTCCAGGCCATCAGCCATGCCTTTCGGGCTGAAACTGCGACGGACCAGACGCTACAACGTCTTGAGCAAGAACTGCTTTGTGACAAGGATCCGTCTGCTGGACAACAATGTGATCGAGTGCACCCTCTCTGTGGAGAGCACGGGGCAGGAGTGCTTGGAAGCTGTTGCTCAGAGGCTGGAATTACGTGAGGTAAGAGTAACCCAGGAAAGACCATCTGTCACTGTATAAATTGACACATTTTTAGCTCGGGCAGCCTGTTCTGTTTGAATCGTGTTATTCTCGGAGCCGGCCAGATACGATCAGCAGCTGGAGCTTGGACAAACATATTCTGGTTGCAGGAAAACTGAAGGCAGAACGGCACTTGGGGTTTTGTGCTGTTGCTCATTCATCATAGCTTTGAGAGTTCTTTGTAATAAGAAGAGGAGGTTTGTTCTTTTCTTAGAAAGCCACGGGTGTTACTTTCTGAGCCAGGATGCCAAGGGCCAAGTTACAGTAACTTTTATCTGAACATAACCCTGGTTTCACCAGCACTGCTAGTTGAATTATGCCAGTGGGAAGGAGACCACTGGCTTTTTAAAATCCACCTTCATATAAATATATTCTTGTTAGTAACATCCTGAAAGAGGCAACAGTTGTGTTAATAGCAGGAGCAATTAGTAACAGTTTGAGGATGGTGGGGTATGTTCTTCCTTTTGTTTAACTGAAATATTTCACATCTGAACCTCTGAAAGGCTTCTCTTACGTTCCTAATGCCGCTGAAAAGGCTGAAGAAACCCAGTGTTAACTGTATTAAAGTCTGAAATCCTTTATTTTCTACTTGTTGCTCTAGAGTTTGGTGTTTCAGTGTGGAGGTCCTTTTAGAAATATCTCCCCAACGGGCATGGGACAAATGAACTGTTTTCTTACTTACCTTCCATGGACTCCTTACACGTATCCTGCATGCTTCTAGGCTTTTGCAAATCATAGGCTGAAAACCATTGCCTGGAAATTGCTGCGTTATCATCTGGCTGTCCTGGCTGATGCTTTCTGTAAGCGCAGCTGGGAAATTTAATAATCCTGCAGTGTCTTACATTTGTTGGTCCATGGCCCTTTGTAACGGTGGCAACTGGAAGGTAGCGTACAAATAACAAGTGCAGATGAAAACTAAACAAAAAAAACTCCCTTTTTGTACATCAATAATGATAAAGAATGAGAGAAGAATTTCACTGTGTGTGTGGGCAGAACAGGCAGGACAATATGCAGGCAGGAATAGAGCAGAGTCAGAGTATTGCATAGTGATTTTTCATACTTGGGTTTTTTTAATGTGGATTTAGTAGAAGCATCTCCCCTCCTCTTCCCCCCCTGCCTCTGTTTAGAGATGAAGATTTCCCAGTACTTACTTTTTTCTTTTTTTTTTTTTTCTGTTAATGATGCTTTAAGTTGTCCTTACAGAGAGGTTAGGTCCCTCTCTTTCCTTCCAGTGCAGAAAGAACTGAAATGAATGAAGTGATTCTCCTCGTATTCCTTCTGGGCTTATCTAATTGGTGCAGCAGAAGTCTGGGGCTTAATGATTCTCTCTGGAGGTCCACCTGTGTTTCTGAACAATAGCCCTGTCAGTGGATTAGCATTCTTTTCCACAAAGAATTTTGTGATTTCAGAACGTGTTTTGTTCCACTTTGGAACAAAGCCTGAAGTTTCAAAATTTTCCAGAGAAAAGAGATTGGACAGTGGAGTAGCAAAGGAAGTTGTTTTGGTCAGTGTTCAATTTCATAGGGCTTTTTCTGTGCTTCGGTTTTTTTCAATTTCAGAATTATTTGTATCATGCAAAAAGAAGTATGTCAGCACAAAAAGTTTGTTTCAAGATAAATATTTTAACAACACAGAAGAGAATGCTTTGATGTTGTTGGAACACTTTCCCCTTCTTTCATCACCCTCCTCACTTTTTTTCTAAACAAAGTTTTGGCAACGTTGAACCAATTTTGTAAAGTTCAGATTTCAACAGTACAGCATTTTTTGACAGAAGTTGGTTTTCTTCAGTCTCTCTTTCTGATTGATTCTGGTAGCATCCATTGCTGCTTTAAATGTTTAGGAGAGAAGAGAATTACTGACCTCTTTCAGCTCTGAGACGGTCTTCCTTTATCCTTTTCTGCTCCTTTTATGAGGAATAATCGGAGCTAGCAAGCTTGGAGGTGCCTGGTGCTGGGTGCTGTCCTTTCCCTCAGACCCAAAAAGTCTTCCTCCCCTCTAGTCTTCCTGCCATGGTCTGTAGGGAAACAAGGACAATGCAGTCATTTGGTGACTGTCCCCTTCCCTCTCTAGGCTTACCACCATTTTTGAACTTGCTGGCCAATCAAATTCTACAGAAAGGGTAAAAATACTTTGACAAAGCACAAATTTCTGTAAGATTTGTGCAACTGGATAGCTGAGTAGAGGAGAGAAGCCCATTAAGTGTACCAAGAAGAAAATCCTTGGAAGTATCCGTACTGGAGAGAGACTTTTTAAACTTCCCAAATGCAGCAAAAACTTCAGCTGGAATATTTCTAAGCCTTTTCTTAGAGATCGTGATCAAACTATGATGTACAAGTAAGGAAGAAACTAAGTTTCATTCAATTCCATGCTCACAGAACAGTACTAACATCCTGTTTGCCACCCTCATGAAGTCTCAGGTAAGAATATGTGTTTTCTTAAAAGTAAAGATTAATTTTTATTTGATACTTTAGTTTGGTCTTATGTTTAAATAAATCCCAGGTGGACTCCAACTTTTACCTTTGTGTTAGGAATACATCCATGTTTCAATCAGGCCGGTTTCTTAGAAATAAATAAAAAACCTATCCAAGGCCCCCCTACTAAAAAGCAAAATTGTTTGAGAAGACTATATGTATTGTTGTGAAGGTCTGTCTATCATTCTACCACACATGACTGAAAAACAGTATCTAATGGATTATGCATATTTCTATTTGATCTCTGGGGAATGCAGCTCCCTCCCTAACTGAGTCAGGGTTCAGGAATAGGTCAGTAGAAAGTGTAGCCATGTAACTACTGTAAAATCTGGTTTTATCCTTTTCAGCAAAGCTTTTGACAAAGCATCAGATCTTCTAGTTGAACAGTTACTGGTTCCAATAAAATGAGCTCTTATGCCATCATTATGTAAAAAGTAAGGAGGAGAAGAGGGGAGGAAGAGGAGGAACAAGGTCAGAAATGTTGTTTTATAATCTTGTATGTATGTGCACAGATTAAAAAAAGGGATTTTTTTTCCAATATAATGGCATTTTTCCCTTCAAGTGAGACTAATTGAACCTGCTTGAAATAAGAGTAATCTATACAAATTTGTTGTGAGACTTCATGTCTCTTTCTCCTTTTTGTTCTCCTTAATTCACTTTATAAAATAAGAAGTTTAAAGATGGAATTTTCTGACGTATTGTATGGTGGAGGGTGGGGTGGGTGGTAAAGGGCAAGAAGGTCCTTTCCAACCAAAATTACTTTTCCGAGCTGAATTTCATAATGGTATCTCCAGCACTACCATGCTGCAAAACCCAAACCAAAGTGGGAGGACGGCGGGCCAAGCACTGCAGGTGGGTGCTGACCACTGTGCAGGGGTGGCTATTTGCTGCCGTTCTGACCTTTTTGTTCCCTAGAAGGTGTCCCCTCCTCGTAGGGCACAGCTGAAAACCTGTGTTCAGCAACTGGGTTGCCTTGAAGTTTGGCTTGGTTTGACTCATCCTGCCAGCAAAGCTGGGATGGGATTCAGGCAGCGCTTGGACAGGAGACCTTCTAGGAACAATTGGCTGCTGTAAATGATGCCTTCCTCTCTGGGAGAGTGCCCCGGGACAGCAGGGTTTAATGCTTTTTGCCCGGAGGAGCTGGAACTCTGCCTCTTCCTCAAGGATAAATATTTAGTTGGCAGCTTAACCAGATGCTTTAATAAACACCAAGCCTTTTGAATGGGATTGGCTGGTTTAGTAAGTGTCTGTCACCTCCTGTTGTTGACAATGCTACTCTTTTTGCTCAACATAAAGGCAGAGGTAGTTCTGGACTTGGGAATATAGATAAGTTCCAACTTCCAAATGAATATGTTGCCTCCTGAACTCACAGCTGTAATGTAGTCTGTTTTGAAGACTTCTCAGCACAGGTTTTGTATATCCAGTTTTCTGGCTGCCCATATGTGGAGGATTGCCTTTCCACCTAGTGTCGTTGGGGCGTGCAGGTGCTCTGGTTCTTGTCTGCTGCTTTAGCAGAGGACCGCAGTTCCTGGAGGAGTGTAAGCCAGTTTCCTTGTACCACAGGTGAAGTCATGTGTGGTAGGCAAGGCAAATTTTAAAACCTTGAGAGAAAATTATGTCAACTCTTTTCTAACAGAGCTCCGTGCATTTGCAAATTAGGCAGACTAAAACCACTAGCAACTGGAGGTCTTTGTCTGCAGAATGGATGTGTGTGTGCATACATTTAACATTATGAAAAGCTTTCCTTCAGTGTGTATCAGCAGTCTGTCAGCTGTGGATGGAAGAAAGATTTTTATTTTTCTTTTAGAAGTAAAAGCATCATTTGCTTTCTTTGCCCGTTGCTGATGTACCTGCTAAGCAGCCCGTGTTACTTCAGAGGCTGCCAGGTGTAGGTGCCGATATTTACTCCATGGAAACTGGAGTGAAGTCAGTGGTTGTACAGATGGACAAACAGACCAGCTTTTGGAATCAACGTAGTTTTCAACCAGCTGCTGCTTATAGAGAAAAAGATCCAATTTTTATATCCCCTCATCCCATTTGTAGGGTGTCTGTACTATAAAAATGTTTTTTGAGCTGGAGTATATGGCAACGCATGACTCGGGTTCTGTAAGGACTTCTGGACAGTCATATGCCTGGTCACATCTTACTGAACTTAGTGGTCCAGCCATTTCCAGTCCCACGTTTTTCCGTTCCTGTTTGGGGAATTACAACTGTTCCTAGGGGAGAGGAGTCTCCTCAGACAATTGCAGTAGTGGCAATAGAAGTTCTTCCCCGCTGTGAGTTGTTAAAAAATGCTAACATTTTCAAGTAGTAAAGTTCCTGGTGACAGGGAGCTGATACTCAGATATCTAAGTGTGTTTGCTGTCTCTCCAAAGTGCGTGTGTTTCTGACTCGAGCTCTGCTCTGCAGTCCCTGTGCTTCATCCACAATTGCTTGATCCTCTCCAGGCTGCTTTCCAGGAAAACAGTTGTCTTTTAGTTGTGTGAGATGCATGGTTGGTCCGCTGTGTCTGCTGTGGTCTAGAAGCTTAAATGCTGCATTCTCTTCACTTCCTATTCTTGGAAGTGATTCAGGATTCTGGATTTGGTACTTGAAGAGCCTTCCTACTGTAGCAAATCCAAATTTTTTTATTGTCTCCTTTCCCCCTTCAAAAGGGAGAGACTTATACTCGTTTGAGCTGTTTAATTGCAATACCCTTAATCCCTTGAATAACTCTTTTAGACTTCAGACTCCAAATCATCTTAGTTGCTAGATGTCTTACAGTACTTGACACTGCAAATTTAAAGTCCTAGATGATGTGAAAGTTTACTTTTTAAAGTAATATGGAAGATCTGTTTTCACAGCTCGGCACAGTTTCTTGCTGAGGGTGAGCTACCCTGCAGTGATTTTGAAGAGTTTGTGCACTGAAGAGTTTTCCCTTATGAGGTGGTAAAATCGCTGCACTTTTTTGGCCTTCACATTAATTTCTTCCCTGTGCTGTCTTTACTGTCCCTCCCTCCTTCATTTTAATCTAATTACTGACATGGTGACCTCATCATAAAGAACATTTTATCCAGTGATGGCTACAGTGGGAGAGTAGACATGTATCAGTGAATTGTTAGTTTTAAGTTTATTCTGTTGGGGGATGCTAACTCCTTGATTTATTTGTGCACTGCATTGATTGATTTGTTGAAGATACCTTTCAGTTCTAGAAGGAAACACTACACTGATTCTCTTCAAAAAAAGAAGTAGCTTGCTTCGCTGTACCTAAGCTAAAAGAGAAAGGACTGAGCAGTGTTCAAGCTATACTGCAGGTTTGTCAGGCTTAATTGAGGAATCAAGTTGAATTAGTTATGACCGTAGTTAAATGCTAGTTTGGATGTTCTCCAAAGTTGAAAATATGTACGTAATGAGACCCTAAAGTAAATACACCTGCACCTCAATTAAGAATCTTTGCATATAATTCTCTCTTGCATGCCCTGTAAAATAGTTGGAGCAGCGTTGCCCCTGCTGGCTTGTTGTCATTTCTAAGCGTTTTAATTTTTCAATATTGCATTAGGTGTCCTTGTATTGTATGCTAAGTCATGGTATGTGCAATGGTGTTTAAAGAAGTATCCTGACCAAAGTGAAACAGGCTGTAGATGGTGGATTTTGCAAAGTGTAATGGTGGCCATTTTTCTGCTACTTTTGAAGACTTTTTATTTAAAAGCACATCTGGCCATCTGGGGAATCCAGTTGGTGAAATCTGGATGGCTGATTTATAGGCCAAACTTTTTGAACGTATTAGAAGTAATTCCAAATGAAAGCTTTATAAAACAATAAATAGGGTTTTTTCTATTCTTTGTCGTGATTATCTTTATTCAAAATGTGGTGCTATGTATAAAGGATTGTGACTGCCTGTGAAAGGATTGCTGTCCAGGTAAGTTAAGCTATAACAACAAAATAAGTATTTTATTAGTTTTAGGGTTAAGCTAATCTAGTGGAAACTACTGGAAAGTTTTCACTGAACATGAAGTCAGTTGGATTAAACACCAAGAAAGTTTATTGAAATAAAATGAAATAAATAGGAACGAAGCCACTTTCAGATCCTAAATCTGCTTGGTGTCTACAAAAGTTTATTTTAAAGTTTCTATTTCATTCATTTCAGTGTTAGTATAGAGTAGTATTTTATATTGAAGGCATTGCTGGAAATCTCCAGATACTGTCAGCTGAAATACCGAATAAAAAGATGTTGATACAAACTTCACAGTTAGGGCTACAGTCAGATTTCCAAGCAACTGATGAATTAGTTTCTTTGCGAAACGTGAACACTTTTCTTCGCCTTCAGCTCTGTAGTTGTAGTACTTGCTGTTACTTACACTATGTATTTGCCTGCAGTAGTAGATCAGTGTGTTTAATACAGTGATTTAAGAGGTTTTCAATAGAATCCTTCATGATGGATTGGGTATTCCTTCAGCTGCTTATTACCATTTTGTACTATTTGAAGCTCTAGTTCTGAACACTGTTCCTTGTTAATTACTCTCCACCAGCAACAGTTCCATGTGGCTTGTATAGGAGGTACTATAGCCATTGACATTTATACAGCATGGGAAATTGCTGAGGTTTTCAGTTTGGTATTTCTCTAAGAGCCTAAAGCAAACAACTTGTGTGTGTGATGCACATTTTAAGTGTAATACTTGTCCATCATAAAACCTTGTTGAGTACATTTAAAAAAAAAAAGTAAACATGTTCTGTATTGGATAAACGGTAGATATATTTTGACATACGCGTGTGGCTTTGCATTCTTTTTTATAGTTGGAAGGGTCCTTGTTCTTTGCCTGCAGTGGGCCTCATACAAAGTCTCATGAAGCCTTTGTGCTTTGATTCAGACTTAGTGTTTGCTGTCTGCTCACAAGGCACAGGTGTAAAAGAAAACAAAGACTCAGACACTTTCTGTAAATAATTTATGTTACCTGTGCCATCTCAGATAGAGCTCTTTAATGTGCATTAGGGAGAGATAGTAAGGGGCAGATAGTACTCCATGAAGCATATTACATTGCAGTATTAATTTGTCGTTGTCTTCAAGATTGTCCTAAAAATTAAAAAGGACAGTAAAAAAGAAACTATTCTGATTTTGCATATGGAAAAAAAATTGCACAATGCCATCTGTTCTTATTTGCATTTGTGTCACTGATTGTAATCTATCTGAAAAAGGTAAACTGACACTATTTTGTTTCTTTGTCTAGACGCACTACTTCGGCCTTTGGTTTCTCAGCAAGAGCCAGCAAACCCGCTGGGTTGAACTGGAAAAGCCTCTGAAGAAGCAGCTGGACAAATTTGCCAATGAGCCTTTGCTTTTCTTTGGGGTAATGTTCTATGTGCCCAGTGTTTCCCGACTGCAGCAGGAGGTAACAAGGTACGTGATTTCCCTCTGTTCACACTATTGTGATATAACTGGGAGGGAACGGACAGTTGCTCTGTTTCTGGCATTCAGTATTTGCTCAGGTATCATCTGGTTCTTTACTATCCTGATGATTGCTCAAATAGGGGAAAGTGAGAGAAGTCACCACTTACTTATACATGTTTGGAAAAAGAAAAGAAAAAAAGCAGTATTGGTGAATGATTATACATGACCAACTGCAAAAAACAAAAAGGGAATAATAGATACATGTTTAAAAACCTGACATAAATTTTAAAAGGGACCATGATGGCCATACTCTTTTTCTGTAACTTTCTACTGATTAAAAGGAAGCCATAGGCAAAGGACCTCTACATACAGTTTTAGATTATTATTTTTATGTCTACCTGTGCTTTGCTGAAAGTGAACTTTGGCATCTTTTCTGGGATGGGTTTTGCCCATCCCACTCCTGATTTTTCCCCTTATGCTTCACAAAAGGATTAAAATTGTTAGAGGGCATTAGTGCTTTAATTATGATCAGGGTGCACCTTTGCAAACAACTTCAGTGGGAATTAGTCTTTTATTCAGAGCCCTGTGCTGCAGTTGTAATAATGCAACTGTTTTGAGGGGCTATTCTTGTAAACCACATCACTATGTGGTTTTTGCACATCTGTGCTGTATTTAAATTTAAAAAAAAAAAGCGAGAGAGAAGAAAATAAGCCCACCTCACCCCAAAAGGGGTGGGCTTGTTTTCTTTTTAACCAAAATTATTTCATTTATCTGGTCTAGAGCAAAGTTGCATCAGCACTGCTAGAGGTAAAGCTGGAATAAGCGAGTGAGGGCTACAGAGTGGCAGAAGCCTTTCCACTGAAAATACCGTTCTGTTGCTGCAAACCTGACATTCACCACGTAATCATCATGTCTAAAAAAGATGTATAAATAGTGGAGAAAGAGTAGCTTTAGTACTAGAAGGTGTGCAAGATGTGAGGTGTTTTTTATACTGCAGATTGTGTATTTTAAAGGATTTTTTCTTAACGTTGAACTGGAGAATCGACTTTGGTAGGATACAAAAGATTTAATTTTTAAAATGGCAGCTGTCAAGCAGTCCCTTGACTACTGTACATGCAGAACTCTTGCCAAATGGTGAATCGAAAGCATTACAAAACTTAAACTTCCTTGGGAATAGACTGAACATCGATGCTTGTCTGTGTGTTCCTGCTTTGTACACGTGGGGAAAGGGAAGCCTCATAGCTTTTCCTTCAGAATTATTTGACGTGCAGTCAGAATGTCTGAACTGTTCTGTTGCTCGCTTTTGTCAGCCCAGTCCTGGCCCAGTTGTGCGCAAGGAAGCATTGTAGCTACTTGGATGCTATTACCTCTTCAAGCTGCAGCCTGCAGTGCTGATTGCTCATTCATGGCTTACCTGCAGAGGTGTATTTGCTCATTCTGCCCAGGTTGGTAATAACAAAACCTGTCAGTGACAATTGAACTTCACAGCACTCTCAGCTGGAGGGGCTGCTGAATTGTTTTTCTTTCTGAAGTGATTGATAACATAAGCTGCAGAGTCTTACAAGTGCCTCTTGTATTTCTTTAAATGTCTGTAGCTTACTAATGGATCTCAGATACAGAATAGCCTGTTAGGAGATGTTTTTATTTTTTTTCCCCGTGTGTTTTTTTGAAGTGGAATTGCTTCACTGTAGATGATGTGATGGCAGCAAACCTTCAACTGCAATTCTAGGTTGATGAGGCAAATCTCATGTTTGAAGCAATGAGTGGTGGGGACGTGGAGGACTCTTCTGAAATGAATGCCAGAGAAAGGCTTAGTCTAAAGTGTGTTTAGATGGACATATGGGGAGGGTTTTTTTGGCTTGCTTTGCTGTTGGTAAAGTGACTAAACATTTGTTTTGAAATTGAGACTGGCTGCTTTTAGGATTAGGCTTGATCATGATACCTGTGATGGTGAGGTAGGCACTAATCTCGCCCACTCAGTGCATATGTATTTGACTTATATTTATGTACAAATGACAAATCTGTCTTAAATGCAAAACTCCTGATCAGACATTTTATCTCCTCCTGGGAAGCTGCAGAACCACCACAAGCAAACCCAACCCCAAAACAAAACCATCAACCAAAGGCTGTAGCTGCAAAGCTTGTGACAACACTACTAGCAGTGAACCTGTTACCTCTGTAACCTTCTCTTGGTGGAAACATCTCCAGCCCTGAGCTTACTTGGCCATGTTTAGAGCTGTCTGCTCAGAGCAGGGTTGACTAGAGGAGATTGCTCTAGGTCTGTCCCCCGTTGGGTTTTGAATATCTCCATGGATGGAGAGACTCCACACCTTTTTGGGGAAGCCTGTTCCAGTGTTCAGTCCCCCTTGCAATAAAGAAGGGGGTTTTATGTTCAGAAGGAATCCCTTGTATTTCAGTTTGTGCCCAAATGACCTCATCATTTCAGAGGTGTGGATGGGTATGGAGTGACTGAGTGGGTGAATGGGTTACCTGGGTTAGCCACGTAACTGGTTATGGAGGACTTGTAGAGCTGCAGGCGCCTGTCATATAAACATAAGCACAGCCATGATTAATGTGGGATGCCTGTAGTTAATTTGTAAGAGGTATTTCTGATAATATGAAAAAGAAGGGCCTGTGGGATCCTTGGGAAAGAAAATGAAAAGACAAGACTGCCAGAGCAGTTTGTTCAGCTAACAGCTCTTTGAAGTCAACCTCTGAGGCCTGCAAGAAAAAAATGAGGCAAAGAGTACTCTGGGGGGACACATTAATCATTTTAGTAGAT
Organism: Tringa tobata; assembly: GCA_033628505.1. Classification (NCBI taxonomy): domain Eukaryota; kingdom Metazoa; phylum Chordata; class Aves; order Charadriiformes; family Scolopacidae; genus Tringa; species Tringa tobata. The sequence continues at coordinate 9,968,646 of JAHREE010000287.1, read as the reverse complement.
CAGATCTGACTCTGTGGCTTGCAGTTCTTCAGTTCTTTTTTACAAAATTGATGCTTGCTTAAAGATGCAAACATTAGTGGTGTGGGGTTTTTTTGCTCCTGAGACAAAGTTAAATGGAGCATTGGGACAGGGTAAGAAGCACCTGCAGGACATCATTAGTCTTGTTTGGTTTGTGGTTCTGAGTGCAAATGATGAAGCTTCTCAGGACAGCCGTGTTTCTTGACCTGTGACAGAAGCTTCCTGCGGATGTCCTAGGGAAATGTGCATAAAGCAGCCCCTAGATGTGGAGTACCTGTCTCTTCTTTCTGGTAATGGCAATGAAATAAATGTTATTGCTCTGCCTTCCTTTTAACGTAATACCGTTGTGCTCTTGGCATTGGGCCCTCTCCTAGGAGAGTTATTTCCTACCCTCTAGTCCTTTCATTTCCCTACTCTTTCTACTCATTTCTTTTGTCTTGGGTTGAGGCTCTTATTTGTACATATCCCCGATCTTAATCCTGGCTCCTCTAAGATCTCAGTGACTCCAGCTTCTTCCCCACCTCTAGTCCTGACATTCTACCTGTACCCAGTCCCACAAACATCTTCCAAGAAGAATTATGAATTAAAGCCCCATGATAATTTCTTAAGGTGTCAGTAGGAGTTTCACCATGCTGTAATTGCTATAATTTGAAAATTTCTAGCAGAATTTGTGATAAACAAAGTTTAAAAAAAAACCCCAACCAACCAACCAACCAAAAAACCCCTCTCCAGGTCTGATGGCAGCTACAGCAGGAGCCATTTGGGTAGGAGTATGGGGGCTGGCACATTAGCAAAAGGCATTTTTCATGGGAGGCTACTTGGACAACCTCTTTTAAGTCATCCAGCTGTTCTCAGAGCAAGCAGCCATCGCAGGTGGAGATGCTGTGCGTGCTTTTGGCATATTTAAAGCACCTGGGATCTGCATTCTGTCTGATATAAAGCAGTCTTTGTGATGCCCTGTAGAGTAGATATTTGCATAGATTAGAAATATAAATCTACCTTTTGTTTTCTAGTAACTCCTCAGAGGGGAGGCATCCTTTCAACCATTTATTTTAAAAAAATAAGTCTTTGTACAGTGTCTAAAGTAAATAAGCTTGCTTTCACTGTGCTCTTGTTCCAAAAACAGAGAACCCACACACTCTTGTGGCTTTTTGAAAACGTGGGTGCGATGCTGCTTTCTGCACAAGTATCAGACAATCCATGGCCTTTTTTTTTTCTCGCAGTTCTAAGGGAAAACTGAAATTACATTTTGCTCCCCACAGCACGTTCCCAGTGATACTGCTGTGCCTCCTGTCAAGGAATGAAGGTGTGCTTTCATCTGGTTTTCTTTTTTTCTGTCTTGGAAGAAGCTTTCAGTATCTTACTATGTGCCCTGTACCCAGTAATAGCCGGTGCTGTTTGTGATGTTGCAGGCTGGGGCATAACCCTGGAAAAGGCGAGCAGTTCCTCATTTGGGTGCCTCCAGTGGGGCTGGATCCCCACAGTGCTGTGCACGGTAGGTCTGGTAGGCATGACTCCGTAGGGAGGGACAGATTCCAGCATCTGTACTGGTCTGCATTGGGCTTCTGCCCCAAGTTCAGCTGTCAGCTCTTCATTTTTCCTGCAGAACGTGCTGTACAGCTTTCCTGTGAAAGAAAACACAGAGTGTTTGGAACGGGACAGCTGCACCTGCAAAGTGTGGGAATGAATGTGTTTGCAGGTGGAAAATTAGAGCCTGTGGCTGCCAGGCCTCTTTTCTGGAGGTCCTGTGAAAAATCAGCCTCAAACTTGGGCTTCTGTAACTAAGTGAACATTTATTTCCTGTGATGTTTTGCTGCCTTATCCTTTTCTTCACTATTTCTTGTAGCTGGTTTGTTTTTTTTTTTCTGTTTGTCTTTTTAGGAAATATTTTACCTGCACAATTCCTTGCCTTTCCCTTTCTTTATTTTCCTTCAAGTGTTAGGTGAAGAACTTTTAAACAGGTGTTCTTCTAAAACATACAGAGCTACAGACTCTTAGGATGGTATGAATTTTTAAATCGTACAAGGATAAAGTAGAGGGGAAAAAAAACAGTGTTTGACTGCTTCATACTTCCAGGGAAAAATCTTCTGGCAAATCTCCTTTTTTTAATAAACTGTGGACTTTTCCTTTCCCTCAAAAAAGTTCTCTAAATGTCTCACCTACTTGAGCTTATCTTTGCTTTTAGTCTGCTTTGCTTTCCTTTTTTTTTGAGCAAGCTAAAGTTTCACATCCTCCCGTGTTGCTAGCTTTTAATACAAGTCAAATCAGCTGGAGTTTTGTACCAGCCACTGATGTCTTTACTGATGGTGTTTTTAATTGCGTTGTTAAGGCAGGATATCACATATCCTCCTGTGCCAGCCTGGTTTTGTGGCAAGCTCGGTGATGTGGAATTCTTTTGGCTGTTAAGGTTGTAAGGTACATGAGGCTGCTTTGCTTTTCATGCTTGGTCACACCTGCAGCTTGTGGCTGCCTAAGAAGTCTCTGTGTGTACCTTTGAATTCATGGTAGTTGATTTGAGCATTGCTTGGCTTCATTGTCCAAAATTTTGTATATCACAGTGTGCCAGAAAAAACAGCAAGACAAGTACCATCTGATTTTTTTCAGGACTGTGCTTGCCTGAAGTGACGGGCTGTGATAGGTTGTGCTTGTTAATACACCTCTGGCAGACCCATAGGATTTTTTTATGCCAGTGGTCTTAAAAATTCAGCAACACTAAAAATAACTGACTTCCTATGAAAGTACAGAGACAGATCATGCAGGATGGAAGAAGGAGAGAGATGCATGGTTAAATTGGATGGGTTGGCAAATGAGCGAGAACAGAGTGATATATAGTAAGTGGGGAGATGGAGTATTTAAAAACCAGGAGGCCAGAGCTTGGTCTCTCACACCTGGAGATTTAAGTCAGGATTGCATCATTCAGTATTACTGGTGTAACTGAGCAGAAAATTCAGGGGGCGGATGAGTAACTGCCTTGTCCAAATTTGTCTCTTCCCAAGAACCTTCATCATTTCATGTTCATGATGTACTTCCCAGCACATGTTTTAAGAGCATGCCTGCTGTCTTGGAAAGATAGTATCCAGGAGTACACTATGTAGCTTCCAGAGAAATGAAGGCAACCAGTTTCTCATTGCCCTCTTTTCTGGGAAATGTCATAACTACTGTGCCTCTGCCGATCACCGTGCCTTGCTTACGGAGCAGCTCTGCCCACACCGTGCAGGAAAGGCCATATGACACATAGCTCTCTCTTGGCACTAGAAAGAGCTGTGTGGCTTGCCCAACTGGGAAGATGATGCACCTCTTCATGAAGAAGGAAGACTGTTCCCTTCAGCACAAATACGATATTAACGATCAGAACAGTCTCATGTTTTTAACTATTTCCAGATAAAAGTCTCTGTTGGTTCTCTTTGTCTATTTCTTATATCGGGCTGGATCCTTCTCCCTTCTTCTAACAGAATATTTCTAACTTTATATATATATTTTATATGTCTCATATTTCTCTCTTACAGAGAGCTATACATCAATGGACTGTAATTTTAAATGATTCACATGAATTAAGACAATCACTGCTATACATGGAAGTCGTATCAAATGAACAGGATGTTCTGTCAGAATGGCAGACCTTAGAAATGGAAGATAATTTAATCCCATGAATCCTCTCAAACCTTTTGTTCTCAGTTCTGAATAATTTTTACAAGGGAGTGGTGGGGAACAACAGTGAAGTGGCATGGGGTGCCAACTGACCTATATGTGGTGGTACCGATCCTTTCTTTTTTAACTGAAGAACTAATATACATTGTTGTAGGTAGGTGCTGTGTTATGAAACACAATAAAAGAAGAATTGGGACAGGTACCAATGTGAATGTCTTATTCGTGAAAATGTTCCTGAGGCATTGTGGTGGGGTGTCCCAGAGGAAGCAGTGGGAACTTTGGAGCTCAAATTTTACAAATCGATGGGAAGCAAAGAAATTTCTGCTGGAACAGAGTCCTAATTTGGTTTAGTCTGTGCTTGCCAGCCTGCCTGACCCTACAGGCCCATCCTGATCATGGTCCCGGTGCTGATCATGTTATGACTGGAACTGCACCGTATCTCCCAAGGCTGGGAGAAAGGCAAGCTCTGGGATTCATGGCTAGGTGGAGGAGGTCGTGAAACCCCAGGGAATTCTGAGTCCAGGGATCCCAGGTGTCTTCTGTTGGACAGGACTGTGGATGCGTCCTGCAGTAACTTGGTAGTGTTGGCCTTTTTTTTTTTTTTCTTCTCCTCCACCTCTCCCCCCTTTCTTCCAGCTGTAGGAATTTGGAACTAAACAGCAATGCTCTCAGCCACCCCGGCTACTGTCTGGGAGCCCGTGTAGCCCAGGCAGGGGAGCAGCTCTGGAACTGCTCGTGAGCTGGATGAGTCTTAAGAGCCCTGGGTGGCCACCCAGGCTTAGACAGTCTGGGATATTTGCATTTTGGTGCTCCTTTGATGGTTTTATTGTTTTGTTTTAATTATTAGACTTTTTTAATATTAGTGGCTACTGCAGCATAAAAAACACACATTAGGCTTGTAGCTTGCCTTGTCGTAAACAAGCTGATACTTAATTAGCTTTCATGTTGTTTTTAGAGGACAGCAACAACAAATAGTGTGCAGTATTTGCTTGGGTCTTCTGTTCATATTATTGCAGCATATGTGTTGTTTTGCTTTTCAGTAATATTCTTGAGTTGGTTCTTTTTGGATATGTATTTTAGTGGATGTTTAAACTTTGACTTAAAAATAAGAACTTCAAGGCAAGCCTAAGATTCAACATTAATTCCCTGTTTATAAAATAATTTGCTGAGGAGGGCAAACCCGTCTCCCAGCTGACTTTCTTCAGTGAATGGGGAGCTTGTTCTCTGTGTGTTGGTTATTGAAAGCTAAGCTCTTTGTGCCAGATATTTTAAGAAACTGTTGACGCTTAGATCTAATCTATTACATTATACTGTGCTTTCAGACCAGAAAGTGAATGTGTTTTCATGTGTGTGGTTGGGCAGTACATATGTAGCAATTCTAAAAAATAGTGTTGCATAACTATAAATACAGCGTTGGATACTTCAGCCTGCATTCATGTTTTAGTGTGCTTTGAAGGCAGTGGCTGTGATGGTTAGAAATGTTGTAAGAGGAATGTCTTGGCATTAGGCAGTATCACATTTACATCTGATCATGAGGAAATAATACTTATTTTATGTTCTGGGGCTTCGTCACTGTTCTTTCATATCGCTGTCCTGATGGGAACTATGTATGTTGGGTTTTAGTAGAACAGATACTTCTGGAATACTGCAGACTTTTTAATTGGGCCTTTTTAAATGGCAGTAAAGGTTACATTTTGAGTTTCTGCTCTTCTCATATGATAAAGATGTACCGTTTACACGCAGTGCCAGAGCTTCCTCTCTGGTCTTGGCCAGCTCAGCTTAAATCCTTCCATGCCAGTCATGGTGGTGGAGGCATTTGAACTTGGGAAAAGGCACTTTGTATCGTCCTTTCCCGTCCACCTGGGCACGTGTGCTGTTGGAGACACTTGCTGAACCTGTACGTTGGTTGGGTGGCCTGAGCTTGCGTTGAACGCTGAGCAGCTCTTGCTGACTCCTGCTTAGGGGGTGAAGAATGTGGATGGCTTTTACCATTGTTGGGAGCCATAAATTATTCAGAATTTTTTGAAAAGTTCTGCACCTGGGTAGAATGATGTAACATAAGGATCATCGAGTTCAACTCCCTGCTCTTTGCAGGACTTCCTAAAACTAAACCACATGACTAAGAACATTGTCCAGATGCTCCTTGAACTCTGACAGGCTTGGTGCAATGACCACTTCCCTGGGGAGCCTGTTCGAGTGACTGAGCACCCTCTCAGTGAAGAACCGTTTCCTAATGTCCAGTGTGAACTTCCCCTGACATAGCTTCATTCCATTTCCTTGTGTCCTATTGTTGGTCTCCAGAGGAAGTGACTGTTTATGATTAGGACATGGGTGCAAACCACCATGTTAAAAATGTGTCTTGAATTGCATAGGGCAGTCAAGATTGAAGGTTAGTTCTGGAAGGAAGAGATGAAGGTTCCATGAGACTGTTTGAACCTGGTACTTGAAACATTGTATGGTCCTTAAAGAGAAGGAAATAAATGAAGCATTTTGAAAGTTGCTTTGGAGACCTAACCAACTTCAGATGCAGGAGAGAGCCTTCTGCCTTCCTGCAAGGAACCAAAAGCCTTTAGAGTAGCCTGTATCTTTATTCTTTGATATCTGACAGTTGAAATGGTGTGGAGGCTAGCAATCTGGCCTTCTGTTTTTGTCAGTGAAGAGCTTGCTCTGTGTATGAAGCTGTGTGTTTGGATGAGTCACACCTACCGCTTCTTGTTTCTCAGCCCCTGAGGAAGCTGTCCTCACCACTGTTGGCAATAAACACTTGTGTTATGTGGATCACTGGGATAACTTTGAGCATCAGTTCTCTTTTATTTAAATCCTGTCCCTCTTGGCCCATGGCTTTTCCCTGTTAGATTTCCCAGTGTCACACACACACGGTTGCATATTCTTAGCTATATTGTTAACAGTACCCATTTTGTGTGTGTGTTTATGGAAAACTGGTTGATAGTCTGCTTGTATGATCTGAACATGTGCCCCCGTTACTGTTTTGTGTTTGTAACAGGTAATCTTAAATAGTGCTGAAAAGGTATTTTAAGTCTTGCTGTAATTGGAAGTAGAACAACCTCATGAAAACCGAACTTAATTTTTGAAATGAAGTGGAAAGTTGCGTCCCGCTTTCTTTGAACTGCAGACTGTCTTAGGTGAGAGGGTGAGTGTATGGATAGCGAGCTGCTTACACAGCTGGAGGATTTGTCAGAAGTTGTATTTAACAATATGGCCCAGCTCGATCTACTCACACTTGAAGACTCTACAAGAAACCTTCAGCCTAGGTATTTACTCTCAAGGACTGTCAGGCTTAAGATAGAATATAGAGATACAAAATGACAAACAAAAACCAGACTTTGTTTTGTTATAGTTAACAGAAATAATATTCTGTAGACCTGAAATTCAGGTCTAATATTTCCTGACAGACAGGAGCATGCTGCCATCACCAAGATGGACAGGGGATTCCCTGCTGCCTTCGTTGCCTTTTCTCTGAAGCAAATACTGAGCTTCGGTTGGGAGGTTTCTGTAAACTTAGTGAAGAAGCTTCTGCTGTGGTGGCTGTTGGAATGACTCTCAATAGGATCAGTTTTGATGAATTTTCTTCCCCAAGGCTTGTTAATGTATTGTCATCTTAAACCAGACAGACACAACTAAAAGCAAGTAGGGGGATTTTCTTCCTTTCCTGTAAGGCAGAATTGCTGCTTTCATTTAGTCTTCATGACATTCAGCATTGCGTGAGGAGAAAAGATAACTCGAACTGAACTAACTGTCAGTAAATTTGGGGATGAAGTAGCTTTTTTATTTCTTGGTGCACATATGCAAAGAGTAAACTTCTTTAAAGCTAAGATACCTTTTTTTAAAAAATCTTTTCTCTTTGTTTCATTTACTACTGGCATCAGGAAGAGATTACAGTAGTTGATGAGGTTTTCCTGTACCTTAAAAAATGAAACAGCAGCAGAGGCAGGAGGATGTAGTTCCTTGGCTTCGCTGTGCAGCAGTTACAACATTAAAAAAATTTGTAAGGACAATATTGTTTTCAAATGGGAATACTACTGCGTGCTGGAAAACTGGCAGTGTTTCAGGGCATCTGTTATGTTGCCTTTTCCGTGTTTCCAGTGGTCTCAAACTCTGTCAAAGGGCTTGATTCTGAGCAGCCAGGTGGTGTTAGTCATGTTTCCCATTGGGATTGGCCACAGGTAAGAACATTTAGGGTCTGGAAGCACTTGGTAAGTGTGACAGTGGATGCAGTTCAGTTTTGTGGTGTGTTGTTACATCAGTATAAATGTTGTATATACAGGCACCCCTCTGAACTGGTAGGTTGCGCAGAGCAGAGGACTTGGTTTGCAGCAGCATGGAAGAGATGCAAGAAGCAATTTGCTAGCCTAAAAATAGCCTGTATTTTAATACACTTTAATAAAAATAAACAAGCTTATAGAGTTCTAGTATCAAACAAGTGACATGCTGGTACTTGAACTGTCTCCTTTTGCTTCCTTAACTGAGGAGAAGAAAGGGAAAAAGAAAATAAACTCTTGGTGCCCATAAACTAGAAAGAACATTTGCATAAAATGAGACAGTTTCAAGTAAAGGCCAAATGATGCTTGGTTACCTCTGAAAGAGGAACAGCTTACCATCCACATCATTTGTGATTTCCCTACCAAGGCCCTTCCCAACTCTTCAGAGCTTGGTTCTGACACAAAGCTTTTTTGGGAGAAGACATTGCACGTGTTTATGAATATTTGTTGCATTTTTAGGCAGGAGAAAGGAGCGAGTTATTTCAGCAAATAGCTATTTCTAATTTCTCACTTGTGGCTAACAGTGAGGAGTTTGAGAGTTATTCTGAAAATTACTGAATACATAATATCTGTTCTCTTCCTCTTCTGTGAAATTTTAGTACAATAGGTATAGAGACAGTTATGGTCGTGGAGTGATTTTGCTTTCCCTAGGAAAAAAAAAAAAGATGTTCTCTTCAATTTTTTGGTTTACAGGAGAAAGGATAAGAAAAGCGAAAAAATACAAAGCACTTGTCAACCCTGGCTGCTTGAGTCACAGAAGTGCCCATCAGCCTTTAGGCATCTCCTTAAAAGAAGATGAAAGGGATCATTCCTCCTCTAATCTCTGAACTGTGTTGCTCACTGCCTTTGTCATTTAGACTATTGCAAAGTGCTTGGCTGCCTTTTTTGCCCCTTAAGGTGTACCAGCAATGCATATCATGGCAGAGAGAGGTTGCCCATTCATTAAGGAGCACAGTGTAGACAGTGAATATTATGGTGTACCTCATAAATTGGTATGCTGCTTCTGAGTTGTCTCCCGGTGTAGTTTAAGGCACTGTTTTTGGCAGATGAATATGTTACCTAGATTGGGCCTGGTGTTCTCCTGTTTATCTTCCCATGTGATGCCGTAGCAGTGACCGGCAGTTTCTCCTTAGGGAAATGCAGACTGCTATGGGATATACTAATTAAAGTTACCATGACTCGGACTGATCCTACCTCAGTCATGTAGTATCTCCGGATGAAGCTTCAAGAATGAAGGTTGCTCTAGACTTCTCATGTAATCAGTGAGGAGAAATGGGCATTTCCACAGCATGATTCAGGATTCCTCTGCTGTGCATCGCTTTCTGCAGGTGATTCATTCTCTCTTTTTTTTACTGCACGTTTTGAAAAGGGAACTGCGGCTCACTGGTCGTCTCTTTAGAAGTCCCAGATAGGTGTTTGAAATTTGGCTACACCTTCAGAAAGAGGGTCAAGCCAGTAGCAGCAACCTGTGAGCAATCAGACCTGTGCTTTTTGATTGGGATTTCTAACTGCTTTTAAAGTTTTGAGAGTTCAATAGGCAGTGGAAATCTTGGTTACAGTCCACTGTCAGTCTTCAGTTACATTTATTGAATTTTGATGTTTGCACTGCAGGCTAGAGCAAATTTTTTCCCTTTTCTTACAGCTGAGACACAAACCATGAAAACTAGCCCTAAACATACCCTTTTCAGGGAGCTGAATACCTTTAATTTTTTTCGCCTTGCTAGGAGGGAATAAAGCTAAAGGAGCTGCAATTGGATGTCAGTACAATCCTGAAGTCTCTGAATGTGTTTAAAAGAAGCATTTGTGTGGAGGCCCTTATGCAGCTGAAAATCTCAACAAGAATTTGGCAGAAATCTCGGTGTCGGAAGATGGCAGATTCCTGTGCAGTGAGATGTTTACTGGTTCACTGTTTTATCTTTGGCAGCTGCTTTTGCACTTGATATCTTCAGCTGTTTTTGAAGCTTTTACAAAGAATAATTATTCATTTCATGAAATGGATCTAGTTTACCCACCCAACAGGGCACTGATTCACATATTTCTCTGGCAACATCCCGTTGTTATCAGAGCTGTGTTCACTTTTGCAGGGTTGCGTTCACTGGGACGTTAGAACTTCCTGGGCTATGGTTTTATTGCACGATTTACTGATGCCTGGGGTGCCTGTTTTCAGTGTTTCCTGTGAAAACACTGGAGTCACCAAGCTCTTTGGGAGATGGAAACAACCTGAGTTTTCCTGTTTTCTGCTGGCAGTGAGCACTAAGGCAGGCGCTTCAACAATCTTTTCACAGGAATAAGAGTTATTTTACTGATGACCTGTAGGCAAACTTCTTCGTGTCACATTTAAAGCAATGTTTTCTTATTACCAGGGCAGATTACTGTAAAAGGCAGTAGTGAATGGACTGGATTTTAGCTTCCTACAAGATAAAATTCCACTAAATCAGTAGAACTTTCTCAGACCTTGATTATGTGAGGTTGGGATACTACCTGAAGGATTTTACTGATAGAGTTTTTTAACGAATTCCATGAATTCATGAAGAAGGTTTCACTGCAGACTACTGGAGCTCTTTTTTTTCCCAAAAGTTCAGGTTAAGCACACATTCTGTAAGTTTAAACATGTCCCCTTGCTCTTTGATAAAGTACCGCATGAATACACTTGCATGCTGCTCTGCACTCACAAACCAATCATTCTGTGGTGTGCTTCTGGATGCTTATATATGCGTACCGGTTGTCCACTGTCCTCTCTCTGCAACTTTTGCATCAGTGCATAGTGGTACCTTTAAACAGAAGAGGCTGGGGGACATCATTCCAGAGTTTAGAGCCCTACTGGAGGAGAATATTTAAATTATTTATTGAAAAATGAGATAGGACTTATGGGGTGTATATATTGTTTTATTACTCCAAATGGCATGGTGGAAGGGGGGAACATGGGGCAATCGGAACTCTTCATGTTTGCTTTTTGTCCAAAGAATAGTTTAGAGTTATGCCTGTACTTAGCCCATTTTTAAAAAAGGGTTATCTATTTATTTTCAGTGTTGCAGAGTATGAGCTAGAGTATACATATGTTCTAGTTAACTCACCACATTTTTTTAGCATGATATTCTAACCTGCTTGGCCATTAACCTGGCTGGCTACCAGGAGAATTTTCAAACTGTTGACTCATATTGCTTCCATATGTAACTTAAACCACCTTTTCCCACAGTGGAGGCAGCTTGAAGGTTAGCTACATTTTCTTTTCAGGGCAGGGAACAGCATAATTTGAACTGAGTCAACATGTATGAGTACAGGAAGTAAATCTAAGCTATTATTAACTTTTTGGGGTCTAATCTCATTTTTGCTGAAATCTTTACTTGTTCCAAATCAGGAAATACCAATAGGCTTTTTTTTGTGTTCTTCTTCCCCATGAGGTTTAGTAATCTTCAGCATACGTAGCCATGGCTAACCTTTTCATTTTTGCAACTTTGTGAGGATGGATCTTGACAGCTGCTATTACTTTTATGCCATCTAAGGATTTGGGGGCATTAGTTGCTCTCTGCGCATGGGACCTGATGTTTTGAGGATGTGACTAATTAAGTGGGAAATGACACGTAGGCTGCATGCCATACCGTAGTATTGATCACCTATATATAGGTGGAGCCTGTATGTGGTTGGAGTTCCTGTTCATAGTTGGAGCCCACGTTTTGTGTCATGCAGCAAAGGAGGGGTGATGGCTAGTACAACCGCTCTGCAAAGTGATAGAGTTGTCTCTCTGATTTTGCCAGATGGTGGCTTTGCACACAAAAGCCCCACACCAGAGCAATAGCTGCCTCCAGCACACACAGCCCAGGGCGAGAAGAGCAAGCCCCGGGACCCTGTATGGGAATGGGGGAGACAATGATAATAGGAAAGTGAAGGTGGAGGCAGCAGTTATGTGACACCTTGTGGGTTTGCACACAGAAAAAAAACCCTGTTGAATACTAATATATTTTTTTCTTGCAGACTGCACAAAAAAGCTGAAGGAAGTTTAGCAAGAGGGATTTTTCTCATAGGCTTTGATATCTGTTTGACCTGTGGACCCTACTGAGGAAGAGGCGATCTGGGTTTAGTTCCAGGTTTTGGTTGGTTTTTGGTTTGTTTGGTTTTTTTGGCAATAGGATTGGAGAATGAGAATATTTGTCTTCCTCTACAGTATTTAAGATTTATGTATGAAAATCAGTGTGTGGCCTTGCTGCAATTCACTTGCCTGACACAGTTCTCATTATTTTATTTTTTTAAAACATCAAAAATGAAAGTAAAGCTAACAAGAAAAAACAAAGTCTACTGTATTGTAACCTTTGGATCTCTGTAGCCAAATTCAAGTGTTTTGCTCAGTTCAGGAGACATGAGCTCATAGATGAGCATGTATTTAGGCTTAACTATGTGAGTAATGTGAAGTCAATAGGACTGCCGTGTTGAACAATAACATGTTTAGCATGTGCTTAAAACCCAAACCAGATGGATACCTGGCTTTTTTCAAAGATGTGTGGCTAACAGACTCTTCAGTCCCAAATTCTAGTGTTCCCATGTAATATTTCTGCTAGCACTGAATGTTGTTTTTCAGCTGAAAATGCTAAAGTACAGATTTCTGAGTGTTACATGATTTTGATTGTTTTGCTTTACTTTTGCAATCCCACTCCAGCTTTTATAGGGATGAATGCTGTGGTGGTGTCACCAGGGCCTGGCTTTGCTGGACTCCAGCTTGCTGAGACCAAACGTAGTCATTGGTGAGAGAGAGGGCTTGGAAGACAAGAGAATCTGGCTTCCCCCATTTTTTTTTACTCTAAAAGGCATGTTGGAGTTTTGTGCTGTATAATTCTTTAGGTATTTGGATTAACTCTGATAAAATTATAGGTGGTTGTAAGGGAGTATATTGTGCTTATAAATTGTTGTAGGGCTCCCTGTAATTTGTTATAATTAATTCAAGAGTTCAAGGGCAGAAAATCAGGATCAGGTTGTGGCATGCCTTCCTTTCTTGCTAAAGCATGCCATTACTGGCCTTTTTATTTAAGGTTTAACTTTGCGTTTGTGGGTTTATTTGAACTTGGAGCATCCAAAAAAGTAAAGTTCTTTTAAGAAGTACTACAAGTACAGAGGATGGACCTGTTGTGGTTGGGGGGTTCCTTTTTAAACATAGAGAAATTGGTGGATACTGTAAAGCTACATCTGCTGGCGAAGCCTCTCACGGAAGGAGTGTGTGTTTTGGAAGGCTTGTGTCATGTCTACGGGCTGCAACAAGGCCTGGGTGCATGTCCCTGCTTGTGGCCCGTCAGAAACGGCAGGAAAAGAAAAACACTCACGGAGCACTTCTTCACAACCCAAGCTCAGTCTTTCGCTGCCAGCGAGAAGGTTGAGTGTGATGCTGTTATCCCGTGTCTTAACTGCGAAGGGTTTCACTAGCCATCCATTTAACATTGGACACCGTGGTGCCACACCACCAGGCTATACTGGAAGCTAGCTCCTTATATGCTTGTAAGGTGTGTGTTACCTTCATAAACAGTCCCACGTCTCTTTGTAATACATGTATTCTTTTCTTTTTTTGAATGCTCAATTTTGCTGCAGAAATTTGACTTCACTGGCTGATTCATGACAGAAAGAAAGCTTACTGCTCTTAAAATGCTCATACTTTTCATTTACATTTGAAATCTGCCAGCTGTGTAAAGAATTGGGGGAGATCTGAAATTTTAATAGACTGTCTGTTGGGGAATGTATGCAAACAAACAAGTTTTCAGTAGTAAACTGATGAAATACAGGTGGTAAACAACAACTAAGCAGTGCAAAATTCTGATCAGACTGGTTTTTAGATGCACAAATGTTTTAATGTTCTAGAATGCATAGGCAGGAGTTGACTGTGTAGCTGGACCTTAACCTTTGGGAGACATTGGCCTTTGGTAGGAACTTTGCTGGTCAGATGCAGTAGCTTACCTTTCACTGCGTCCCTCGTTGCAGCTCATAGAGCAAGTCAGCCATGGAGACTGGGTATTGGTGATCTTTATGCTTACAAGTTACATATCAAAACAAGTGGAAAGTGACCGTCATTGTGAAATTAGCCTGTTTTAGCCCAATTTCCTTTTCTCCCCTCCGGCTATAAACTGTTGCTTTTCAAGAGGGAGACTGAGTGATGTGGAAGCAGGTGATGTAAGCTGTGTTTTGATCTGTCCTCCTTTTTCATTCCTACGTGTGAAAATGACACTAACCCAGCGTTGTTCTGTCTCATTAGGAAGGGGAAAAGGGATGACACAAATCTTTCCATGTATTTAATTTATTTTACTTTTAGTTTCAGTCATATTTTCCATCCATCTGCTGGAGGAAACCAGGGTGTAGACAGTTGGATGCTGCTTTTGAACAACCTCATTTCTCAGTTACCTGAAGCTAACCTTGACCCACCTCATGAGGTTGTTATGATCAAGGAATTCCTCCCCAAGAAACTGTTACAACTGTGTTTTCACTATTGGCATTAACAGTTTGAACTTCTGAAGGAATTTCCTCCTGCATGTGTGACACAGGCTCTTTCGTCTCCTTCCCTTTTTTTTTTTTTCTGGCAAGTCTGCTGATCTTTCTGAAGGTCTGTGACAGGGTGTGGTAGACTTATTCTCAATAATACCCTTCTAAAAATATTACCCTTTAGTAGTGGAAGCACAGCCATTGCTTTTTATATTCTACCACAAATCCCAGATAAATGGCAATTGTCTAGTACTGCGAAACATCAGACTTTCGCTGCAAGAGAAGTTGATGAAATTCCAGAGGAGCGAGCTGGAGATGTTCTGTTTATCAACACCATCTAAGTTTTTTTTACAAGGGCAAAGACAAGGCCTTAGCAGTGAGTTACTTACAATGACATCATCAATGTATGTACCTCTTTTTTTTTTTTTTTTTTTAAAGTGCCTTTAGATTAAGATGTGCTGATTGAATCCTTGCATCTAAAATGTGTTTCAGCACGCTCAGGGCCAGAAATCATAACACTGTCTTTGCCAATATACTTACGTTGTATCTGAAAAGATGAGTCTTGTCTGCCTGCCTGCCTTCCTTTCCTGCCATGAAAAATCCAGTCCAAGTTTGCAGTCACTTTTGTTGCAGTTTATATTGAGTGACCCACATGAAATAAGCAGCATCCAGTAAGTTATACTCTGGATTGAGACATGGGGACAAAAGCTAGATCTTCCAAATCTGCCTTGGTTTCCTGCCTAAGTTTACTTAAGTAACTTTACCAGCCCTGTGCTTCAGATGCTCTTAGATATAAAATTAGGCTAGTGATCATTAATACTATTTTAAGCATGTTTTTCGCAGAAAAGCAACCAGTACGAGTTCAGTATTATCATCATTGTCTGGAATATGTAATAAATAAATGAAAATAACCTTTCGGTCATTATCAATTAGTTCCTTTGATTGCCCATTGAATACCTGAGTCATTGGCTCATCTAACTCAAAGGCTGAGAAACTACAAAAGACTCTGTGTTTAAAATAAAAAATGGGTTTCTCTTTAAAACATAGCATATAGGTATCTGTGGAATCCTGTTGCTAAATAGTATCAAAGCCAAGATCATGGCAGATTTTAAGGTGTGAGATGAACAATAGACACATCAATAGCAAAGCTAATGTTTAAAATAATTTTAGTAAATGATAAAAGGCCTCTCTTCTGGAGAAACTGCTTCCCCTGTGGGCAGATTATTGCCTAAGTGTACTTTGCAGCGTCTCTGCTCAGAAGTATATTACCATACTAAGGTAAACCCAAATGAGCTGAGTCGGACTGTTGTTGTGATTCAATGAGACTTTTATTGTGTTCCTAATTTTAGAAGATAATAGTGTACTCGCAATTTTTTTTTGAAGTTGGAAAAGAGATGAAGGTCTTGAGCTAAACCACTTGTGGGCCAATCTGTTTCTCCTTTGAGTCTTAAAACTTCTTATTTTGGAGAAAGCAGTTCTCTTTTTCCTCCAGAGAAGAAGTTAAACTACATAGCAATGCAGTTATCCAATAGATAGGCTTGACGCCAAAAAGGTACCTAATGAGTTATAAAAAAGTTAGTCATGCCAGTAATTGCATCATTAGAAACAGTTTTAAAGGAATTGTACCTCTTGGGTAACTAATACATGTTTTGTAGTACTTTGTGTATTTTCAGATACAGTTTCAGTACCAATAAATATTTACCTTGAGTGTAATGTATTTATTCATACCAGCTTGAAATTTCCAGAAAAACACACTGACTGATAAAAAGTTTTTTAAGTGTGTTTCCTGCTGCACTAGAGATAATGTGTATATTCCAAACCCTTCCTGTCCTGATGTACAGAGAACAAAAATAAAACCAGGGGAAAATAACATTTTCAAACAGTATTAATCCGTATTATTTTGATCATGTCACCTTTTTGTATAAAGTATAGATCATAGAATCATAGATGTACGTGTATGAAATATATATTTGGATTGTAAATCCCTGGGGCAATAAGCATTTTTTCGTTCTGTTCTTGAACGTTTCCTAGTGGACTTGGATGCTGCTAAGGCTACCAGGTATGACAATATTGAATAATTATTAATGAAGTATTTGCCTTGTGGCTCTTTGGAAGAGACTAGTAGGAAAATTGTGAAGATGCAGTGCACCAGTGCAATTACTCTGCAAAACTAATCCATATTCTTAACTTTGTAAACACTCCTTTAACTTCTCTACAAAGATCTCTCTTCCAATATTGACCAGGCCAGGTTCTGCATCGCTTTATGGTGTCTGAAACATTGGTTGTTAAAGAGAATGGAAATCAGTAAAATTAATTGAGTTATTTTCTGCATATATAAAACAGAAACAGAAGTTATACATCAGATAAACAGTGGGACAATGAATTCAGTGACACTATACAAACACCCACGTTCTTTTTTTGAAGTGACAGGAGAACAAACATGAATCTGATCTTGGGAGGTCTATGCAGAATTGTATGGGCAAATGGAGTTACACAGCTGTAGCCAAGTCTGAATCTGGGTGTTGCAATTAAATTTTAAACCAGTGTTCTTATCTCCTGCTTACTAATACTATTTGGGGTTTATTTTCCTCTGATGTAGTATGGACTGCTAAAATGCAGATGTTGATACTGGAGTTCAGATGTTGTCCAGTTGCAGCTTATTTACTTTATAAAAAGTGTGCTTTTTGATGCAATAGATGCAAATACACTTTTAATGTTTTCTGTGTTGGCTAAATAGAGTTGTGGGAAATGATATGCTTATAATTATGGCTTTGTTCAGACTTGTTGTCCACTCCCATTCCCCTTGGAATTAGCTACAGGCTGGCAAACTGTAGTAGCCTTTATTATATTGAATACACAACGGCTCTGCTAAAAATGTTTAATTCAAAATGAGCAATGAAGGTGAGAGATTTCAATTCCCAGCCCACTTGGCTATGGTGGTGTTTCTTCTGCCCTGCACTCCCCTGGTATGGCAGAATGGCTCTGTGATTAAAGCTTTGTAAGTCTTCATTTTGAATTTCTTGCCTTTTATTATTTGGGGATGCAGACTGCAAGCTTCTCTTTTTGTTCAGTTTCCATATGCTTTCCCAACTAAACCACCTAATAGAAGGCTTATAAAATGCATGTTTTTATCTGCTGTTCTGGAACAGCTTTCCTCAGTGAATCTATAGCTGAATCACTTTTAAAATGTTTGATATCCCTCAAATTATAGATGTAGTTTTGCAATCCAAGCAAACAAAGAGCAGTCTGAGCTAGCACAGTGACATAATAACAGCATTTAATGTAATTTCAGATGGAGGAGCCTCAAATCCTTGACAGAATATGGGCCAATTTCTCCTCTCCGTTGGCTGGGCAGAGAGCCTGACCACAGTTTTGCAGCACAGCTGAGCCATAAGTCTGTGGCTGGTGGAGCTATTATAATCTTCTAGCAGAGCTTCCTCCAGGGTATGCTCCTCCTCTTCCTTGACACTGGAATTAGCTACTCCAGTTCATGCCTTCTGAAAGGAGATGTCCCAGTTCACGCCTTATGTGGCCACAGAGAAAGGAGATGTCAGGGGATACCTTAGGTGGGTGACCCTTGTCACCGTCAGTCCAGGGGTGAAGATGAATCTGGTACAAACCACACATTTCTGCCTCAGTTGTCATCAGTTTATCTTGGCATTTCCACTGAAAAAGATGTCAGAGCCACAGCAGATGATTGCTTTTCAGTGCGGTTGCCTGAAAGGTGACAGGTAAAAGGTGACGACTTTCTGCATGAGGTTTTTCCTAATGAATACTCTAGTTATCAGAGGGCTAATTAGATACGTCTTTCAAACTTCTACGGCATGTCATTCTACAATATATAATAAATCCTAAACTTTTATTCTGCTAGTGTCAGTAGATGCAATGCTGTACCATAATATTGTAGAATATTCCTATTAAGGTTTTTAAATGTGACCTGTTTTTAACAATCAGGGTGAAACACCTGCAAATGAGCAACTTTCTCATAAAATGGGTGCTGACTGCTGTCTTACAACAATTTTTCTGAAGTATTGGCAACTAAAATTGCAACTAAAACCCCACATCGCTGTTTCTTTTGAAAGTCTTGGCCATAATATTTGATACTACAGTAACTGCATTGACATTGTATTTTTGATGACGCTTACCTAAATAATCCTTTCTATTGTTTGTCTATAGTTTTGTGGGCACTGTGGTTGAAATCATGGCTCCACTAAACCTGGTGACATTCTTGACTTCTGTTGCACTAGGATGTCACTATAAGATTTTACATTATTTTGACTTCAATTTAGTCTCTTAACTTTGTTTTAACAGTAGCTCTAGCTTTATGGCAGGTGTGGATTTTACTTCTGTTAGACTAGAACATGTAAGTCATGCATTTATGTGTAGCATTGGCATAAATAGCCTGCTTTCGGGATTACAAGTCTTGAAGACCAGATTCAGCAAAGACTTGCTCACCTGCATACTTGATAAAGCAGCTTATATCAAGCTTGTATGAAAGCGTGTGTATTTTCAGAATTGAGGTTTAGTCATTGCAAGGAAGTGGAAACAAGCTGATTTGTCTCTTGGACCAAGCAAGCGAGAAACCTGGGGCTGAAGCACAGGGCTCCAGCTGAGAAGCTGTATGCTTTTTACACTGCCTCTCTGAATCAAATTTCAAAATCCCCCGAAGTTTTAATCTTCATTAGGCTGTGTGAAAGCCACAGCTAAGCATTTTAAATGAGATTATATTTTTCCTGTTTGAAAATACTCTACTGCCTTTTGTAGGGGAGAGGGGAAGAGGAAGCCGAAAACCAATAACCCAACCGTTACTTTTTAAGCACATGTAAAAATTGTGAACTCTGAAGGGAACTCCTCAGACATGAAGAATATGTGCAGCACCCTTCCCTCAGAAGATTTCTCAGCCCTGCTGTGCTTGTAGCCTCTAAGCACCCCGTCGCCTTGAGAGCACGGGTCTGGTCAGAGCGTTGGTGCTGTCTAGTGGCAAGTTACTGCATCTCACATCGCTGGCAGAAGAGTTCACTGACGAAAAATGTAAAATGCTGCCTTTGATTGATAACCCTCAGAGCAGGGCTTGGGATATGCTGGTTTTGAAGCACGTAGGTATTTTCTAATGCCTCCACACAAAATTAAATGGTAACATTTTCAAGTATAATTAAGGCAGTGCAGTCCCCCTAACATGGGTTACGGTGGTTCTCCTTTCCAAGAAGAAAAGGTTAATTGCGTTTGCACTGGGAAGGTGACTTATACACACACACACACGTCTGAAATCATTAAAACAAGACCAGAACAGTTCCTTTGCTATTCTCAAAAGTTTAAAGATAAGGTCAGATGTGGTGTGCTGGTTGTAAAGTCCATTTAGGAGTTTACTGCCCCCAGCCTTTCTGACAGCCCTTTTCTGTCCACCCTTAGCCTCTGAGGCTGGCTGGCATGCTTGTCTGCGATTTCTTTCTAACTCAGTTTAGATAAAGCAATTATTTTTTTAAATCCATACCATTTTGAGGGGATGCCCTTCATTTTAAAGGGGTGAGCAGGGATGCAGCTGAAGGGAGCGGTGATTTCCTAACCTGATTCAGCTGCAGTGAGACCGGCATGTCTGGTCACAGCCTGAGAAACCCCTTTGTTGGTTTTTTTTTGGTCTTTCCTAGCTTGGGTGACCCAGGTGCATCAGTTACTATCAGCAGGGCTGGGGGCTGGGTGCATGAGGCTGGGTGTACGCATGGACTGTGCCTACACTGGGCTCAGACCCGGTGAGGTGTTGCATGTTGGCTGAGAAGGAATTGTGTTTCAACTCAGTTGGAACAGGTTAAATATGTCTGCACCAAAAGTTGAAGCTGATGGACATGAGATCATTACATCGCTGTAGCTCAACTATGTTTGAATTTTGGCACATCAACGGCCGATATGGTGTCCTTGAAATTGTGGCTGTCATTTCTTCAGCTGCCTGTCTTGCCCCTGCTTGGTTTTACTGCCCGTGCCATAGAGTTAGCTTGAGGGAACATGTATTGGTGCCTGCAGAATCAAAAGTGGTGGCCCGTTAACAAAGCTGTCTCCACCAGACTTTAACCTGATATGCCAGAGGGACTGGTACATATCCCTGCTGCTTTGGCCAGCTCTGCTGCAGATCTGGTCCAGCTCAGTGAATGAGGAGGGATGCACAGATGGGGACAGTAACTTGTTAAGCTTTTTGTGGAAAGCTTCTTGTTTGTCCTTATCTACTCTATTGCAAATGTAAGGTGAAATGTGTGAGTTCTGTCACTGGTTAAAACTAAAATTGTTTTTCTTGTAATTAGCTACTGCAGATCAGCAAGTGCATGAGATTAGAAGCTGGTTGTGCTTGATTTGTGTGTCTAAAACATCCTTACAGAGGAGAGATGTCAATTTAAAAAACTTCTGTGTGGGCTGTAGTTAAAGTTACGTCTGTAGGCCAAAGTATACTGATAAAATTCTCTTCCTTCTATCAAAATGGGGATACTGGAGCAAAAACAATAGAAGAAATAGGGAACACCCTCTTTTTGTATTGGTAATTGCTTGGTCTTCAGTAACCTCTACAGAATTTATGGAGGAAGTAATCTCAGCAGATGTCCCTCTTCTATGTGGTCTAGGGAACACAAATTAGAACTTTTCATTTTCCTTTTCATCCACCTGGAAACATTGCACATATAGGGAACATACTGGTTTCTCTTGGTAATATGGAACTTCCAAAGCCAGGCACAGACTGATGTTTAACAGCCTGACCTGTTTGTGGCGAGTTTTCTTGCTTTCAGTGGGTTTTTGTTCTGTAGAAAATATACAAACATACAGATGTTCTAATTTGTGTTCTTTTTTGGTTTGTAGATATCAGTATTACCTACAAGTGAAAAAGGATGTTCTTGATGGCCGATTACTTCCTTCATTGGAGCAGGGAATTCGACTAGCTGGTTTGGCAGTGCAAGGTAAGATGATATGACCTGATAGCCCCTTTCCAACATTAGGGGTTTTTTTCGTTTGTTCTGTATGTTGACTGGGCACTATCTAAGGCCTTGTGTGACTCCTACTCACAACAGCTGGGTTTTCTATTGATTTAAAAGTGCATAGGTGGACTGCCGCTGATGAAACACTCACACCCTCAGGGAGGGAATAATGGACCACATCACAGCGTTCAACTTTCCTGTTTCTAAAATCCACATTAGTGAATGTGAACAAAAAACTCCAGTTCTTCCAACCCCAACCACGGAGCACTTTGCAGAATGAATTTGCTTCACGTTCTCTGGTTTGAAGTGCAATTACATCAAAGGGCATAGCAGCAGCTTTAATTTTGCCTTTAATTAAAAACTCGTTTTGCTGTATAGTGTTATCTGAAGTATGAAAGAGCACATAACCATAATTGTTATGTGTGTTATAAAGTATTAATAAAATACTTCTTACAATGTGATTTTTATTCTGATCCTCCTAAGGACGTCAATAAAAGTGGGATCACATAATATATATGGGCAGAGGAGGAAGTCCTGTATTTGGAGAAAGTATGTTTCAGTCCGTCCACGACTGACTGTGAGAACCTAAGGTAGAGTTTTAGCAATGATGCTCTGGACCTGTCCTCTGATGAGAGGGAAGGGGGAAGTATGTATATAAATAGCAAACATGAGGATCTGATTCTTGAAAATTAAAGGCTCAATGGAGAGTAATGCTAATATGGCCTTCCTTAGAGCAGTAGAAATTCTGTTCTACTATCTTATTTCTTGGTTAAGAATTGAAGAAAAAATGTTTCCTGTCAAATCTTGAAATGTTTTATTAATAAAGGAAAATATATGTATAAGATTCCATACTGAATCTTGCAATTTAAGTAAATTAAGTTTTTCCAGTGTGTGAGTTAGAGCTCAATAGAAACTGAGTATGTTTCACTGGTCCTATGTTTTTGGAGCTTTTTGCTAACTTTGAGAGTGAGTCAGTCTTTGTAATTGGCTTGAAGTAATCACTTTTATTCTGAATTTTCTACATAATCTATTGTATTTCCAAGACCATTGCATCCGAATGCTGCACCTAATCTTGTTTGCTTTATTCCTGACCTTGTATTACTCCCTTCGTCCTTTGCATGTGATGCAACTGAAGATATTTGAAATACTTCTTTTAAACTTACAGACTCTGTTTTATGTCCATTTTGATTTCTTTCTGTTTATGTTAAAACATAACTCTGAGGTGAAAACAAAATGAAACTGCATTTTTGGCATCCTGCGATACGTGAAATTGTCTAGAAGCTTTGAAAGAATGTTTAGCTAGCATGATTTATGGTGGGAATTTCCAACTTCTATAATATGAGGATCTCGTAGATGGCGTTTGATCCAGTTCAATTAATATAAAATAAAAACCTCCTGGCAAGGCACTCTTTTGATATAAGCTGTTGTGTATTTAACAGATAGATAAATATAAGCTTTGGATTTGGTTGGGTTTTTTTTTAACCTAGTTTAGCTTTTAGGAAGCATTTTCTAAAACTCCATGATTGCAAGGACATTTAGACATGAATCCTGAGCCCAACATGTGACTGAATGGGAGCATGGAGATGAATACCTCTTAAAGACATAGAGAAGTAGAAAAATAAGTAGAAAGGTGCGAGTCAGGCAGTTAAACTGACACAGCGCCTGTGCTGTTATATTGGCTGCAGAAGGATAGGACCTCCCTGCCCTCTCCCCCTCTCCAACCATCTTGGTTGATGACAATTTATAATAGAATTGACTAGTGGATTTTAACCTTCTAGGCTGTAAATTAAACATCTTTTATAGAATTGTGTAGAACTGTAGCACAGGTAGATTAAGTTTGGAAACACTGGAGAAGCAGAAGTGTGCACAGTTTTTACAAAGGCTCAGAATCCCAGCCTTGTTAGATGGTGGTATTAGTTCATAAAGGCTACAGAAAAAGAAACTCTTCCACTCCTGATGGTTAAGCATTGCAAATGGTCATAACATTAGGGATCAAAAGAGAGAAATTACTTGTTTGCTATTATTTGATCTCTAGTAATAACACTATTATTTTCAGACCTCCATGTTAAAAGCTAAAGTACAAGCAGAAATCTTTGTGCTCGGTTGTGGCTTCAGAGAGTACTCACCCACCTGAAATTAAGCATCTGTGCAAAGGTTGAGTGTGGTCTTAACATGTGTGGAAAGTGCTAAAATGAGTAATTGTGTTGTTTTTTTCCAGCGGATTTTGGAGACTATAATCAGTTTGAATCTCATGACTTCCTCAGAGAGTATGTCTTATTCCCTATGGTGAGTTCCTTCTCCCCTTTTTTGTGGTCTTCTATGAATAATTTCTCCATGCCTCAGAGATGGCTTTGTTGATAACAGTGTAAAAGCACCAGTGCTGAATTATTAAAAGTGGAAATATATTTTGCTCCCCAAAACCTGCAATATACTTGATTGTATCTGAATGAACATACGCTGTGGAAATTTAGCCCTTTTTTCATTCCTGTTAAGCCTCCACTCGGAATAGGTGTCAACAAAAGAAATGTACTTCTTTGAATCAAAAAAGAATTTGTAGCTATTTAGGTGGTGTATATTAGCAGTACTGTGGTGTTAGTAACATGGCATAACAAGGGGACGTGAGGGCTGCTGATGTAGTAAATGTTGTGTCACAGGAAAAATCATGCAGCCTTTCCTCATGAGAACGTGAATTTACATCAAATGACTACTAGACTGAAGTGAATGTCTTCTCAAGTGAATCGGGTCTTCTCAAAATGTTCTCTAGGGACTGTACTGTAAATTTGTTTTAAATTTAGATTGGAAACTAGCAAGTAATTTGAATGCCGAGGGAAGTGTTCTAGGTCACTAATGATGTTGGAAACTCTGGTGACAATGCCAAGCACTTGTAATCCATGACGTTGATCCTCTCTGGGAGGATGGATTAGAGGAAAAAAAAAAAAGCCTGCTGAGGTTAAGGCTGGCTTTTGTGCTGATGGACTCATTCATCTAAAATAGTCTGGAGTATAAGCTTCATAAAATGTAAAAGGTCTTGGAATTCTTTCTAACTGGAAAAAAAATTGGAAGTGGGGTGGGGTTCCCGTGCCCTGAGTGTAGCTGCCTAGAAGTTAAGGCATCTGGTTTCCCTCTGCAATTAGTGGAGCGGTAGAGGGAGAATGATTCATCTCACTGTAATTTGAAGGCTTGAGAGAGGCAGTTGCAGAAGAGTTTCATCCCATTTGCTGCCACTTTTTGTACAGGAACTGCAGTGGAGAGTCCATTCTCAAATCCAGAAAAGTGACAGCTGCACAGTGTCTTGAAGTGAATGTGCAATTTTGAGCTGCTAGACAAAGTTCAATACCACCTGAAAAAGAAAGTCATCAGGAAGAAGGGGAATTAATGATGAATATATAGACATCCGAATGTGCCTTGTATAGCTAGAACGTGGCTTCAGTATTGACCTTTCACTAAGAAACTTCTGTTAGCCTGACTAGCGGAGCAGGATTTCTTTGGTAGGCCGCCCTGATGATCTTGTGTATAGTTGGTGGCTTAGGCTGTTGTACACAGCTTCGTAAGTGGGAAAGAAGACAGCTACAAATATAGACAGAAAAGCATTGTGAAGCTGTCACTTTGCAAATTACTGAACTTCTGAAAAATAGCTGATAGTGTTTTTCTCTTAAAAAAAAATAGGGGAGGGTTTAGGCCTCTAGATAAGCTTTCAGATGGTTAATCTATGTGGTTCAGCAGTTTAGTCTTTGGGCCTGTCTCCTAGAACTTCCATGTTTGAGTCAGCTGCCTAAATGGTGTCGTCTGGTTCTGCTTGTGCTCACTTTGTGGTATCTTGCCTTTCATCCGTGCTACTATTGCTAAATTTAACAAAATCGGCAAAGTGTCTGCTTCCTACAGGCTTCAGAAGCCTGCTCTTAAATCAACTGTTTCTCCGGACATTTCTTTAACTGTTTGTCTCCGCTCTTCGGGGGAGGAGTGGATAACGTCATAGTAAATATTTCACTGTAAGTTCAGTGACAGTTGCTAAATGCTGCAGATATAAACTAGTCCTGAAGCAAGTGGGAGGATTTGAGTGAATCTCGGGTGTAGAAGGAGCCTCCAACAAGAACGTTGCTGCAAATTCATTAGTGAAGTGAGCTGGTGGATGAGGGGAGGGGCAGCTACGTTTGTACTGTTTGATCTTGTGAGGCTACAATGTGTGTCAAATGGCATTTTTTCAGCAGGGAAAAGAACAAAGTTATGTACACAGTACACCCCACAGGTGTGTAGCTGTGCATAGGCATGTACCATGCCATTTTTCATTAGCACGCTACCACTTTCACATTTTTTTGTGGCAGAAGCAAATATCAGAGGGAGGGACCCATTGAGCAAGAAGCAGGCAGTGTATTTAAGTACATTACATGCAGCCTTAAGGCTTTTTTAAATAAAAATAAGAACTTTGAGGTTTTGCAAGAAAGTTGTTCAGCTTCCTTTTTTTTTTTACCTTGAGTTTATGAGCAGACTTCCTTTATTAACTTGCTCCCAATTAGTTCAAAATTCTTTCTACCACACATTACTACATTTGCAAAGATAAAAATTTCTGCTCAGAAATGTGTTGCAAGCATAAAGTACATTTTATTACATATTTTGAAGACATAGCAAAACTTTCAATCCCTTTTAACATGGTGAAAGGAGTACCTGTAGGTTGCAGGACAGACAATAACCATGACTGAGTTTTCCATGGTCTATGCATTATTTTGGGCTGTTTCAAAAGGTGTGTATTTGTAGATTTCCAAGTGTTTTGAAAGACTTGTTTGGTCCTTATTCAGGAAAAGATCCCTTATCTTCACTCTATACCATGTTCTCTATTTTGGAATATTAAGCACTTTACCCCTATTTCTAACAGTATCTTTTTACACCCCACCCCCAAAAAAGATATAAAAAACCCAGACCCCTGGTAATAGATTCTCTCTGCAACTACCTGGGAGATTGTGAACAGGAAACAATCCTGAAACATCTGCCACCATAATTCCTGTCTTGCATTTTGTCATCTGTCTCTTTGGATAACTAGTTTTTGATGCTTCTTCAACCTTTTACAGGATTGGACCCAGGATGAAGCTGTCTTGGAGGAGCTGACTCAAAAGGTTGCTCAGGAGCATCGAACTCACAGGTGAGCTTGACACGTTAAGATTTAGATTGTGGGTTTTTTATCGTCGTCATCTTCCTAGGACTTCCCTTCCTCCCCATGGTTTTCTGGCAGGGGTTAACTAGCCTATCTTCATGTTACTATTATGCTATGTCTCACTGGATTTTTAATTAGTCTGTTACAAAAGATTATCTGCCTCTTGTGAAAACTAAATGGCTGAGGAGCTGAATCCCAAATAAATGAGCATTTGCACCATAAGGTTTAAGGAGCATGTGTAACTCTAATTGTATTATATAGTAGACATCTTTGTCTTCTTGGTTTCACTTAAATCCTTATAGTGAAAAAGATCCTGTGACTTGATCAGACATGGTCCAAGAACCTGTCCGAGGGGTTTCCCTTGTTCAGGAGAGAGGGGGATACATACACTTTCAATGTGATGGAAATGGAAAATAACAGGAGTTGGGGTTTAAGTCTAGTTACGGCAAAGATACAATATGCTTTTACTAGTTAATGAGCTACGAGTGTATGTATTAGTGCTTCAGTACAAATATCTTCTTTGTAAGCAGGCTTCTTTCGTGTCATCTAGATGTTTTGGTGGTGGAAGTATTCAAACCTCTGGAGTGCTGTTCTTCGAAAAATGGCAGTGCCTTATATGCCATTGGAAATAATCTTTCGTGTTATATCATGAATTTGTGTTTAAAGCTTTCTCACATGAGATGCAGTAGGAATGTTAGGTGAAGGGTGCAGCACTCCCATTATATGACAGATTTTTTTTGTAAATGGGCAAATACCAAACTCTGAGCCAAAAGCCATTCTCAGTCTGAGTTTCAATGCAAGCTTGGGCCTTTGATGCAACCAGCTTCCAAGCTGGCCATGAACAGACCCGGTTCTTCTCTCTCTGCCACAGGCTGCTTGTGTGATCTTGGTTAACTCAGGCTTGAAGGGAAAGATTTCCCTCTCCTGCTGTGCTCTTTAGTGCTATTTCTGCAACACAAAAAACAAATACTTATCCTCACTTCAGCGGGTAGATCACTTTCCACCTGCTTTCTCTTCCTCTTTCTCCCAAGTATTTGTCAGATTCCTATATTTCTATTTGTAAGCTGTGGTGAGGAGGAGCAAAGAGGAGAAACATTAATAGTAGCCTTCTTTTGGAGCAACCTGCAATCTATTCTGACCTGCTTTTGAGAACTGAAATGTCTGAATTCCTGAGCTCTGACAGCAGCATGTGTAGACACGTGTGTAAAAATTTTCAGGTGATTTGTTCTCTATTATGAAAGAGAGTCTGCTCAACATTTGATTTAGTGCCTGTGTTTTTGAACAGCCAACATGAAAATGTCAGTCTTCCCTTTTAAGTCATTTTAAGCAACTTCAGTTTATTTGTATACTATTTATGCAAATTAGGACTCCTATGGCTCAAATTGGCCATCCAGAACTAGACACAACTTAATGCAATGTCCTGATGTTTTAATAAAGCCTGGAAAATATTTGATGTGTGCAAAAAACTGAGTAACGTGATCAGTTCAGTTCCTTCCTCCTGTAATTTGAATTTGCTTTGTACTTTATCTTAGCAACATTCAATGAAATTCCTCCCCTTGCTGATTATGATCCTAATGTAGAAATTTTTGCCTTGTGCATTTCTAGGCGGCATCTCCAAAGTGTCTTCTAAAGTGACTTGTGAATATCCCATTTTTTCACGAATACTATTTATGTGTGTATAATATTGAACCGTTTGCTGCCTTCTGTTACTCTAATTGCAGTGGCATTACAGCAGCAGAAGCTGAGCTAATGTACATCAATGAAGTGGAACGCCTCGATGGGTTTGGACAGGAAACTTTCCCTGTGAAGGTATGTTAGTGCATATGATAAAAGAACCTCTGAAATCAAACAATGCAGGTGTCTGCAGTGACCTTTGGAAAGCATGCAAGTCGTGTTTGTCCAAAAGAGACAGGACTTCTTTCACTGTTCTGGAGGGTGAAATGACTGCGGGTGGTTTGAATGGACGTTGCAGCATGATAGTATCTTAGGCCTGTAACATTACTTTTCTTCCACCAAAATTCTTTTCGTAGAAGAGGGTGCCATGTGCTAGGGTCTGCTCACTTGGGAAGCTCCCAAGATGAGATCCTCCTTGCTTTTCTTTGAGTGCTGTCTTGAGGAAGAGTGGCTGGGGCCGGTGAACTTCAACTCTGGTCTCCTTTAACAAGATAGGAAGGTGAGACCTGTTCATGTCCTTCTAAGTTGCTATTTACCAAGCATTAACTTTACCTATCCTTGTCGTCTTACACGTGCACACATTCTGCCACACATTTAAAACTGAGGGCAAGTTTCAAGGCTTATTTTGCATTTGTAGTCACTTTCCCTTTACTTGAAGCCCCTGTCTGCCTGGCCTTATGGAGCACGTGCCACCAGGATAAAGTTGGGCTGAGAAACTGGAAACTGCTGTTACCAGTTGCTTAGCAAAGAGAAACGGGTCACACAACCCAGCCACCATAACCAGTGGACTGCTAGTAGTTTTTCTGCTAGTTAAAGTTGACTTGGAATTTAAAAGCAAACCAACCAAACAAAACCCCACACCAAACAAAAAGCCTTCTGCTGAGGTCAAAATCAATCCTTTGGCCAATCTCAAAATGGGCCTGCAGGGGAGGAACTTAATGGCAAAAAAGCAAACCCCTACCCAGCAACAAAAATTGGGGCATGTTTATTGCCAGTGAATGAAATCAGTGTTTTCGTCAAATTAATTCGGATTAATGGTGCATGCTGCTGCAAAGGATTTCAGTGTTGGAATTGTTAGTAGATATTCTTCAATGTCAGTAAGGTAAGTATGAACAGTGGACTGGGTGCTCTGCAAAATAGCAGGAAGATGTAACCCTTGTATCAAAGAGCAGTGTGCTGGCCTTGTAGACAAATAGAATTGCATTCAGAGGGAAAAAAGAAAAAATTCTCTTTTGTTCCTGTTAGGAAATGCTATTAGAAATATGTTTTTTCTTTCTGTACAAATATTTGTGTGTATACATACATACACATACGTGGACAAATACATACATTTTCCAAATCTCTCTGTCTTCTAAAGCTGCCTCTGGGACAAGGCAGAGGAATGTGTGGTTCTCTAATCAGACTAAATGGAAGACTGGCAGGCGTAGGACCTCTGCTGACTTGTAGTATTTGTGGAAGAATGCTGGTGGATGCGACACTGAGAACCTATGCATAGGCTGGGGCTTGAAAATTGGCATCCATTGCTTGTTTGCAAAAGGCCTAAGACTTAGTAGTTAGAAACAGGTGAAGATACTCCATTGTTGCCTTCTGGGGATCAAGTACAGCAAGGCCACGAGAGCAGCTCTAATCTGATCTACTAAAATGCAGGGACACCTGATGGTTTCTAGAATTTGCTCATGTAGTGCATTGACTTCTCTCATATACTTTTTAACCACACTCTTTCTGTTAACATGATTTTTATTTACCATTTTAAAGTCTGAATCGATTACTATGTACACAGCTGCAGGAAGCTTGTTTTTGTTGATATATGTTAGAAAAACCTCTTTTCAACAGCATTAGGCTTTTGTAGCAAAAAATAAAAAGCATTTTTAAGAAACAACTGATTGCAAAATAGAACAGGAACACGTGATATTCAAACAGGAGACATGGGTAGGCACAAACCCAATAGAACATCTGAAAAACGATGCAAGAACAGTGGACGTTTATGTGGTGCATGCAGATGAATATTTAACCCAATAATTGAAAAACAATGGAGGATATATCTGCATAGAGACACAAATACTTTCTAGAGTGACATGCTGTGAATTTCTACATGGAGTACTTAAAGGAGGAACCGTGAAGGGTATAACTTTTGAGAGGGATTCCATCTCCAGGTGTGGTTTTCTGAAATCTCAACATGTTTTAACAGGTGATTGGAGAAATGCTGTGAATGTGAGAGAGGACTATTTCTTTTGGTAGTCATATGGGCTCTAGATAGCTAAAATCACGGTGACAAGGCATGTGGGATATTATACAATGAATAATTGTTTGTGGTGTGTGTGTTGTTTGATAGAGGAGAACCTTGGGCTCATTTAGCCTTCATCTGTTCTAACTAATCAACAGAATGAATCCAGTTAAGTGCTAACTGCTTTTAAATAATCAAAATCAGAGTCTGATCAAGCAGCAAAATATAGATTAGTCAAGGGTTGGTCCTGCATTTATCCTGAAGAAGGGCTTCTGTTTGGTAGCTCAGCATGCATTCATATGCATGTATGGGCCAGTTTCTTTATTAAACTAAATATATATCCTTTCTCTGCAGGATAATCATGGAAATGACATACACCTCGGTATTTTCTTCATGGGAATCTTCATAAAAAACAGAATTGGAAGGAAAACTGTGATTTATAGGTAAAAAATAGGGTCTTCTGTATTTAAAGAGAGTTTCTTTTCAGAGCTCCATGTGTGGGTCTTTTTCCTTACTTACATATGTGACTTCAATAGGGCCAATCCTCTAACTAAGGAGTAGTCACCTCACTGTTTTCAGGATTGGCCTCTTGGCTGTAAGAGATGTGATAAAGAATAATTTCTGATGTCTGTGAATGGGTTTGACGGCAAGGAAGATGTAGTTGTCTGTCATGTATCTTGTTCTACTTACAAGGCTTTGATGCCTTTTCTTTTCTTGCCTTTATGTCTGCCTCTTTGATGCTTCTGAATGCAAATCTGTTAAACCTCACGGTTGGCAGCCTAGGCACTCAACAGTTCTGAAAATCTGGTTGCCATTTTTAGGTGCCCCACTAAAAAAAAGCTGAACTCTCTCATTCCGTAATTTTGAAGATCCTGGATGTGTCACTTGTTTATTTGTTCTGCTGTTTATTTTGGTTATTAAGAATCACTTAAGCCTTTCCATTAACTTTCTTTTGTGAGTTTTGTTACTTCTTATAAAAGTTTGTTCTATATTAAAACATTCCTAGAAATCTCCGTGATTGCAGGGAGGCTAGGGTTTCACTCACTCCTTTTTGCTGCTGTTCTGGTGGGTATTTCCATCACTGTCAGTGTTACCTTGAAGTGGATTTTTGCTAGTCCCTGTTATTAAAATATGAACATTTGTGTAACCAAAAAAATATGTTTTCTGAGGAGAACTAATTTTTAGTCTGTAGTTAAGGCTTGTGTCGGACTTAAGCTGGAACATTGGGGTTGTTTTGCCTTGAAAGGGCTTCCAGTGGTCATCTTCAAAAATCTTAGGGCTCCCTTTTCCTCATAGCTGATGTTTTGTGTATTAAATTTCAAGAAGAAATTAGATAATACTTCAAGTGTGCCAGGTGATAAAAGCAAGAAGTTTCTTTACATGTAGAAGTGGTAGTTGGTGCTGAGATCCTTACTCTTTGGAAATATGCGCTTCGAGCATCCTGCCATGACATGAAGAGGAATGCATGCTGCAAACAGAACAAACAAGTCCTTTCCATCCCTGTGGATTGCATGCAATGTACGCAAATGTCTGTCAGCTATTTGTAAGAAGATTATAACTCTGATCTTGGGTAACCTGACAATTACTTGGGGAAAAAAAAAAAAAAAAAAGATTGCAAACATAAAACCAGAGTATTAACGTGGTATGCATAGTCTACATTATCATGTTGTCAACTCACCCTTCTGTAGGAAGAGTTGGCACTGGAGGAAAGTTGGAAACAGCATTTAGAGAGGAATGACACTATTAAAAAAAAAAACCAAACCAAAACCTCTATTAAATGTGGCTAAAATCAATCGGTTCAAAAATGCCACAGTTCAATGTAATGTTTATCATTATTGCATTTTCAATGTGTCTTCTATTCTCAGTCTTCAAATTTGTGGTTTTAAAGACAGCCTTTAACTCTCCTGCTTTGGGTTAAGAGCTGAATATCTGTTTCTCCTTTAATCAGAGCATGATTATTCTTTTCTTATATTCCTGACCATGTTTCTTCACCAAACAGCTACTGAAAAGCTTTCCCATAAAATGAGACTAATGTTGACTAAGGGATTCTTAATGTGTTTGTGAAATGCTTGAATGTATGTGTTGGCAAACTCTACCACATTTTTTTACTCTACAGGTGGAATGACATTGGGAATATAGCACATAACAAGTCTTCAATTGTTCTGGAGTTGATCAACAAAGAAGAGAATGTGCTCTTTCACACAGTAAGAAAAAGACCTAATCAGTGTCATCAAGAAAGCTGCTTATATAAAAAATAAACTTTTAAAATTCTGCTTTCACAAAGGAGCCTACTCACCACAAGCCCTCCCCACCTTAAAGTTCACATTTTACTTTATGTGGAGAGTTATATTAACTTTGTTTAGCTACCAATATTTGTGTTCTCTGCAAATATAGTATACTCTGCAGTATATAGTATGCTGCATCCCGCAGTATACTATGCTGGGAAGTCAGCAAAAAAATGAACTGCTTGTTGGATGGAGCATCCTCAGTGCCACACTTATATTTCATGCTGGCATAAATATAGCAGCATAAGCAGTTGTAGAAACTGGGCATAAGCCACCATGTGTGCACACACTGGAGCTCAGAGGGCTGCACTGCTGTTCTGTGCTATTTAAAATCACTCCGCATCTCCCTGAATCAAGGCCAGTATAGAAACTGGACCAGCAAGCTTGAGCCATTTTTTTATTTTTTTTTTTTGTCGTCCCTCCTTCCCTCCCACTGTGACTTAGCAGTGAAGTGGCAGCATGTAAAGGCATGCCACTGTATTTCAGTAATTCAATGCCTTGAATGCTCTTGAGGGCACTAGACATGTTCTTGGCAGCCAGGTTCTGTACATGACAGACCTTACCAAGCATTACTGCAATTCGATTTGTAAAACTCTTCTTTGTTACTTCTTGGTAAGAATAACAAAATGAATTATTAGATTATTTTTCCCCCTATGTTTTCTTCTGTTTAAAGGATGATCTTGAAAATGCCAAATATATTTCACGACTGTTTGCAGCAAGACACAAGTTTTACAAACAGAACAAAATCTGCACAGAGTGAGTACTCTTTCTTCAGAATTGTTTTCTTACACCCTGCTTTGGAATTGCTCTGAGTTTTGGCCTGTCTGGCTTTGTTTTTTTTCTAGTCACTTGTGTCATTCTTTCTTCCCCTTTCCCTTTTTCTCTTGTCTTGTTTTAACCACTAGCCAGAACAGACAATTAAGAATGAAATTTTATTCTGACCCTTGTGAGGCTTGATGCTCCCACAAGCAGCCAAATCTGACAAAGAATCTAAATTGATTCCCTTGGTCTCTGTCATTTGTAACCCCAGAGTATTAGTATAAACAGGAGTGAAAGGGGACGTGTTAACACGCCAAAAGTGAATTGCAGTAGCATTTTGAAGATGCATTACCCATCTAGCAGCTGAGGTTGGTGGAAAACACAGTTTGTCATCTTCTGATTTGGGCAATATAATTTCTCTGTTTCTTATCTGCACCAAACAAGGGAGGACATTTGGGAACATTAACCTGCTTAGCTGTACTAGCACGACACAGCAGAGACTGTAATTCTGACCCCAAATTCTCCTTTAGGCTCTACTTTGAGCGCTTATTAAGGAACTGACCTTGAGCTAGTGCTCTCACACAAGTGGATCCATCCTAATTGAAGGAGGAATTCAGGAGGCTTTAGTTATAAGTCAAAATTGGTTATTAGCTAACTATGTTTCATTTATATCAGCACACGGGAATTTTAGCTTGAGAGAAATTTTGCTTTGAGAAGTTTAGTTTTGAGAAATTTTCATGATGTGCAGGGTTTGTATAGCAATAAAGACATGAATTCCTTGCAAAACTTACCAGCTTAGTTAGCTGGAAAGATATGAAGAAGTTCATTTCTATCAACAGCTCTAGTTAGAGCTGGACATCCCATCTGTTTAGCTGGGTAATGCCATCTGTTAGAAAATAAAGCCAAAATGATGAAGGGAAGATTGGAAGGTCTATCTTTCTAATATTACAGAGGCACACAATATATTAACATAGAGTATGTTAGAGTATTGGAGAGACCAATGATATGAACAGCATAGGTTGATCTTTTCACTGATAGGAAAAAAAATCTTGGTTAAATTTCAGATGGTGTTTATAGTTCTTAGGAGGTGAGTGGAAGACCAGAAAAGACATTTCTTGGCATATAATGCATTTCGGTAGGCCAATACTAAATTTAATGATTTCAGTGGAGTTGAGTTCAAAGGAAGCTCCAGATTCTCTCCCTTGTGACACTCAAGAAAGAAAACAAAAAGCATAGCCTGTCATCTTGGAATATTTCCCCTTTGTAGTTGTATATTGGGGTCAACAGAGAAGACTGTCCTATTACTGTTCGTAATCCAGACCGCAGAAGCAATAGCTTTTGATCATGTTTATTTCTAAATATGGTGGGTTCATGTGGGTATCGTGAAGTGGGTGTATGTACCGACTTTATATACAACTTAAAAATCTTTGGTCTAATAAAAACAGGGAATGTCATGAGGTTACCGAGTGAAATAACTAGAATTTAAATGTATTTTTGCCATTAGAACAGCTCTCCTTCTTAACACAGTCTTGTGTGGTATCAGCTTCTCTGTTACAGCCACAGATATTGATGGCATATGCCAGTGTGTGTTTTCTAGCCAAATAATTTTCCTGCCCTCTGTTAAAATGATAGTTGTTTGTTTTCCTGTGTGCATTTCCTCTAATCGCACATAACATCATTCACCAGATCAGAAACTGTAAGAGGACAAATTCCACCTTTCCTCTCTTCACGTAAGCACTATATTTCTGCTTCCTTAAACTTGTTTCTTTCCCTTCCTCATTTTTTTCCTCCCGTACTCCTTGTGCCATCCACTGCACCTGGCTACTCTAATATTGTATGTGGCTCTGCTAGTATTATCTAACCAGTTGCTTTTTTTTCCCTCTCCTGATCTGTTCACATTGCTTGGGAGTGATTGCTATGAATTTCATAAAGTTGTCATTGTTTTAATGTTCACCTTAAATCACCTGAGACTGTGCCTTTTTGCCATGTTCAGGTTTTATTGCTTAAGAGACTTGTTTGATTCATTTTTAAACCAGAGTTTTTCTTTCTTGTGTTTCCAAGTAAGCCAAATAGGTTAATGAACAAAAGGCATGTATATTTTGGAACTGGAATACTTTATGTATTTTGAGAAGGACATGAATTATTTTCATTTATTCATATTTTTTTTAAATCTCATTAATGAACAATACTTACAGATTCTTTGTCTCTTGTTTTTCCCATTAATTCTTGAATCAGAATTGGAATATTACAGCTTCTAGTATTTCTCTTTGCTTTTTCTTCCACAGACAATCAAGTTCTCCTCCTCCTATCCGACGGCGGCCCACTTGGAGTAGGTCATCCTTGGTATGTGGCTTGGTGGGGTCTTTATGAATGTCTATACCATTTCTAATGGGATGGGGCATTGTGTAAGATGGAATACTTTCTAAATTTCAAATAAGCACTTTAACCCATTTGTTGTAGGCAATATGATTGGAATGAATTTCAAGGGTGTGGCTATCCAGGTTGATTAATTTAACTGGCTAATATCACCATTGAGTATTGAAAATTACAGTCTTCAAGGCAGTATATTTTTATTTGCCCTGCAGAAACTGAACATCTTTTCTGCTGGATTGAGATTATATTCGATATGCAAAGAAAATAATCCTCTAGAATTTGAACTGTCTTGTGCTATATACGTGAAAACCTGTGCATGTACTATATACACGAAACCATTACATAATTTTACAGCTGTTCTTTTTGCGTTTCTTCCATTCTTCATGTTTTTGTAGAAAGTGTACTTACAGCTTATCAGCTTCTTGAGTTAAGAGCCTACTTTCTGTATCAAGTTCCTCTGATTTTAAGTAAAACTATTATAATCAGTACAGAATTGTGATTCAGAGTTTTTCTTAAACTGTATTTGTTCTTATTTAACTAATCTCCATTAAGACTGTAAATCTGAGAAAACTAGATAACTTTTTCCTGAAAACTTTTTCAGAAACATCTGTGGGAATCTTTTTTTCCCTATCAGCTCTAAGGTCGCATTTCTGGATCCAATTTTAACATCTACTATGTCAGTATTTCTTAGAGCAATTCAGAAGGCCTTAAATAAGAGTAGCAACAGCACTGCTGACCCCTTAGACAGAGGGCAATATCAGCTGTGTGCAGGTTGCCAGTTTTCATTTCTGAAATGGGTTATACCTGCTTTGTAGACCTTCCCAAAGTGATAACTCCACTGGCTTTCTGCCTCACAGCAGTACGCTAATGTGGGCAGGAGTGTTTTCTTGACATATCCCTATGGTGCGGTTACAGCTTGTGAAAATGTTCTAAAATTAATCTTGAGCAGGTACTGATATTAGGAGAGCTTTATCTTTGCAGATTTCAGCACAGGCTGTTTTCCTGTGGGCATATATACCTTCCACTATATCTAAAAGTTGCATTTCGTGTTTCTCAGCCATTGGCAGGAAAACTGTTGTAACTGGCTCCGGATTTCTTTGTCCTTTCATTCTTAGCATGTTTCTAAGGTGTCACGATGCAATACACAGGCTGCCTCCTACTTCCTCTGAGGCATATTTACAGTATTTTTGGTATCTGCTAGTTTGGTCCCTAGAGGTGACTATGAAAAACTGAAGGTGAAGAAATGAAATGTGCTTTGCGTTCTTATGCTTTGGCCTCAGGTGTATCACAAGGGGGAAAAGAGAGCTTCCTTCTATATTAGATATGAAAAACAGAAATCAGCTTTTTCAAAGGAAAGCAAATCTTGCTGCCTCTTTATGTTTTGAACATAAGCGTGCAACAAGCTTTAAAGAAACACCCCAAAGTCTCAGCAACATCAAGAGGAGGAATGTGTGCTCATCAATTAAAAAGTGAGCTGGGCTGCTAACCACTCACGTTGAACTTTCAACTGCTTTTCTCATAGTTGTTTTGATAACTTGTTGAAACAGTTCTCTTTGAGGGGAAAAAAAACACCCAACCTTCCTGACTGTTGTCTGCACTGTACATACCTTTATACACCTACCTATTCATTTGTCTTGTAGGGTCATAAATCAGTAGGCATAAATGGGAAGTGAAGTGGGATCTTTGGGTTGTGGCTCTGACACTTTACTGAGGATCATGTTCATTCCTTTCAGATTAAGACCCTTTATATGGTTTTGGCATCGTGGTGAACCTGTCTTTTATTATTACTTTAAGGCATTTTAATACTGTGTCTTTCTACTGTCAGGCCACCCAATGATGCTGGTTTTCTAGCAAAACCTCCTCAGTGTAAGAGATCTAAATATGATTATATGTTTAATTAGCTGATTAAAAAAAAAAAAATTCAAAGTGATTCTTAAGTTGGATATTGATGTTCTGCAGACCTCAAGATTCTCCTGTTTCATCGGAAGAGGCAGATGGGCTGTCAAAAAAAAACAAACCAAAAAACCTCACGACAGTATAGTCCCTAATTTCTTGCAGATATCTTCCATAACATCTATCACAAAGAAGACAGGCTGCTGTACATTCCCAGCAGAAAAAACTTCCTTGCACTTTTCCTCTGCCCCTCAGCCCCCCATTGGTTAGGCTTTCCAACATCTTGGTTTGTTCCAGGCTAAGCTCTGCTACTCGAGTTGTCAGCAGCAGGGTCCTTTGCCCAGAGTGTTAAGTGGGAATAGGGTTTTAGACCCTTGAAAGTAATGTTGTAGCAGAAATATTTTCTGTCGTCTTGCAGCTCTGGCTTAACACAACCATTTTGTATGCAAGAATTCATATGCATGCTCATTTTCTTTGATTCTCATTCCTTCTCCCCATTTACATAAAAAATGTAAATTTAACCCCTTCCCCACCATCTCTTCAGTAGGTAACTTGCGTGTTCTTCATTTTGTGCATGTACGTGCAAAGATAAATTATTTGGTGTCTCTTTTTTGCCTTGGGCATCCGCAGTATTCCTTAATAGTTTGAACTACTTGAATTAGCCTAGATGAAAAGCCCTTATTCTGCTGTTAAGGAAGACATATTCACAAGACAAGAGTGTCTTCCTTCTCTTTCTGCTCACTCTGTACATCAAAATATGTGTCATAAACTTTTTCCAGCGACACCAGACAGGACGTTACATTGCAAGTGGTAAAATGTGATTGCAAAGCACATTGGTTTACCAATGGGCAAGGCTGGTGAATACCACATCAGCTGTGATTTATTTTGCTGAAATGATCTTGCTGATTTAATACTGAATTGCCCCCTGTGATACTTGTGTTAAAATCTTCTTGCAGTGCAGATTGTTGGAGGAAGGCTCCAAGTCATTATCTAGGGAATCTGATGTTCATATAACATGCAGAGTTATTTTAAGTCCAGATATGCTCCTTTTGCTTGTATAACAATGTTCTAGGACCTTGAATTTGTTCCGTCTGCTGCTTTTGTCCTGATTAGGTGTTTGTTTTGTTTTCTTTTAATTCTTCAAGGGCAAAGGCTTTTAATAAACTTTTGTAAAGTTCTAAGTGAGCTGGAAGTCTGGATGTTGTTTTCTGAAGTGGTTGAGCTTAAAGGAATCTTAACTGGTCAGCTTTGAGTTCCGTAACAAAATTTAGCAAACAATTTACAAAAATGTTATTCTCTGTTCTATAAAGAAATGCCAAACCATGTGTCTTTGGCTGAGTAAGAAAGAGCAGTATTCAGTGAAAAGGGCATAGAACCATTTTTCCTGTTTCAGCTTCAAAAATTGTAGCAAATTAAGTTCCTAATGCTTCTTTTTCCTTGTGCTTCTATTCCAGCCAAGACAACACCCATTTATACTGCCTCCTATGCATGTCCAGTGTGGAGAACACTACACTGAAACACATAATTCACAAGGTACTTAGAGCATGTATTTTTCCTTTAACGGACATCCATGTGTATGCAAAGAAGCTCCTATCCCTTATGTCTAAATTTCTAATGCCATCGTGGTCAAATGGGAGTTGCTGCTGGGGGAGAGCTAACAGTTTTATAGTTAATGTTGCAGTAAGTCTTCTGTTTAAAGTCCAATTTCAGTTTTCAAATTTCTCTGAAATGTCTGTGCATGATTATATGGACCTTAAACTTGGTATTCCAGATCAGTGAGCTGAAAAAATAATTTCTAAAGGAAGTATGATGGCTGTACTCAAAGGCATTGCCAGCTGGGGCCAGGGAGAGGAATGGAGTGAGGGAAAAGGAGACAGCAAATATCCTTTACTGCAGGA
Source organism: Tringa tobata (assembly GCA_033628505.1). NCBI lineage: Eukaryota > Metazoa > Chordata > Aves > Charadriiformes > Scolopacidae > Tringa > Tringa tobata. Next base: position 9,929,045 of record JAHREE010000287.1, on the reverse strand, counting down.
GAAATCATAGTGTCCTGTTCATGATACTGTATATTTAGGTAATCTTTTCTGCTGATTTTTCACCAACATCTGCCTGCGTTGTTGGTGTTACTGACTTAAGGAGGGTTAACTATTTTTTCCCCCCGTGTTTGATGAATAAATTTTTTAACAGGTTGCACCAGATCACTTTGGTCAAGGCTGGGAAAGGAGCCCAGCCCCTAAACACTTTGAATCTCACACCCTTAACACCCTCAGACCACCTTTTGGAATACACATAGCCAGGTCTGTTAGGCTGTGTTCTTTGCAGTTCATGAGAGGTACAGTTGAAGTGCTCTCATGGGTAGAGGAGCTCTTAGTCATACCTGATAATGTTTTAGAGTTGTGCTGGTCTGACTCATTTTAATGTACAACTTGGTAAGTTTTAAAAGGAGCCTTTCAGGATAGTTCCTTGCATACAGTAGAAGATTTGACTTAATGGCTACTACTGTGAAGCTGAGTCTCTGAAGGGGGCTATTCACAATTTTAGAAGAACTGTAAATTTCTCTTCCCTTAGTTTTACCACAGATTTCTCTATATTGTTGAAGAACTAGCTGATTTCAGAATTTTGGGAGCTGCTACTCTTTTGTTCCGAGACACAGACAGACTTGCAGTAAAGTTGTGATCGAGGACATCATCTTTACCATCTTGATTCCCCCTCAGATATCCTTTGCTGAAGATTTTAATATTCTTTAGCACATCTAAAGAGTGGTGGGTTTGGTTTTTTGGCTGTTCCCTCAGCCCTCAGTCTTGATCCGCCTTGCTATGTTATACTTAAGATCCTCAGAACTGTTGGTTGGTCTGAAGTAGGATTTCCAATTGCACAGTTCTCTGCTACTTTGAATCACAGACAGCAGTGCATCATCAGAAAAGACAAGAGAACGTTTAGGATTACCACAAGCTAGCAGCACTAGGTTTTTAAGGTGATAGCAGCAGTGGATTCTTCCAGCATGCTGAGGGAGGAGTTGCCCCGTTATTTTCCTTGCCACCCCAGGCAAAAACACTTCCCGTCTTTCCCCTTTCATGTCTCCCACAAGGATCTGAACTACCATATTTTGCTAACTGTTTGGAGTGTTTACGGGAGTAGCTTTGTTTTAGTTCTATTTCAATGAACCAAGGATGTTCCCAAGACCAAATGTTCCCCCCAGTTGTTGTACACTAAGCTATCTCTGTAATCGTTGGTGCAGACTGCATTTGAAGTTTTGTTAACGTTGAATGAGTCCTTGTATGTTAACATTGTCGACGTCTTTATCTCTGCTCCACACAGATAGCATTTTCCATGGAAATGAAGAAACTTTCTACTGTAGGTCTCAGACCAGTTTGGACAGGTGTCCTGTGGACTTCAGCTACTTGAACGGTAACGGACCCAATGGGAGCGTATGCAGTGCCCACAGCATGAATTCCCTCAATCGCTCACAGAACTTCATCCAGGCATCTCCAATGTCCTCAAATCTGAGCATCCCTGGAAGCGACATCATGAGAGCAGACTACATCCCCAGCCACAGACATAGTGCAATCATCGTACCGTCTTACCGGCCAACTCCGGATTATGAAACTGTCATGAGGCAAATGAAGAGAGGAGTGATCCAGATGGATAGCCAAAGTCAGTCTCTGAGGAATCTCAATATTGGAAACACACATGCTTATAACCAGCCGGAAGACCTAGTTTACAGTCAGCCTGAGATTCAAGAGAGGCATCCTTACACGATTACGTACGGGCCCCAGGGGGGCGGCTATAACAAGCCGGTCGCCCCCTCTGACCAAATGAACCCTAATAACGCTGTGCAAAACAAAACAGCAGCCAGTGCCATATCCCACACCGTCAGCACACCAGAGCTGGCTAACATGCAGCTGCAGAGCAGCCAGAGTTACAACACCGCTCACATGTTAAAGAACTATCTCTTCAGACCCCCGCCTCCGTACCCACGCCCACGTCCTGCCACTAGCACGCCGGACCTGGCGAGCCACCGGCACAAGTATGTCAGCGGGAGCAGTCCTGACTTGGTCACTCGCAAAGTCCAGCTCTCAGTAAAGACCTTCCAAGAGGACAGCTCACCCGTCGTCCGTCAGTCGCTGCAGGAGGTCAGCGAGCCCCTCATGGCAGTGAAGCATCACGCGGCCGTGAACAAGCGCCACAGCTTGGAGGTCATCAGCAATATGGTACGTGGTATAGAAGCCATGGCATTAAAAACTTTAAATGCCCCTCTGCCGCGCAGGAACACTTTGCGAGAGCAGGTGCAGCCAGAAGAGTCGGTTCAGATGGGGCATGAAGTTCAGCAGGTTCCTCATTATCATCACAAAAAGACATTCTCTGATGCCACCATGCTGATACACAGCAGTGAAAGCGAAGAGGAAGAAGAAACCCCAGAATCTGTGTCACGAATAACAGCCCTCCATGAGAACATGGAATATAGTGCTCAGCTGCAGGCTGCCTTGGCTAGAATACCAAATAAACCTCCTCCAGAGTATCCTGGGCCTCGTAAAAGTGTCAGCAATGGAGCCCTGAGGCAGGACCATGTTAGCATTTCTGTGGCTGTAGCCAGGGCCAAGGCCATGAGGCCAGGGCCTTCCAAAGCCATTAGTGTCTCTCGAACTGATCAAATGGCAATAAACGGGTCGTCGCTTGGGCCCTCTATCTCGGAGCCTGACCTCACGAGTGTGAAGGAGAGGGTCAAGAAAGAACCTGTCAAGGAAAGGCCCGTGTCTGAAATGTTTTCTATTGAGGACAGCATTATAGAAAGAGAAATCATGATGAGGGTAAGTGTCTTCCTCTGTTGCAGTGGCTTCTTGGAAATTAGTAATCATGTAAGTCTGTTTCCATACCAGAAAACCGTTGGATCAGGAAATGGTGGGGAACACAAAGGTGGGAAGATGTAGATTTGCTTAAAGTTAGGAAATGTTATATGAAGTGTCACTTACAACTTGTTTTCATGGGTCTGTCTGTATGGCCACCAGAGGGGCTGATCTGCTTCCTCCACTGGCCAGATCCATGTCTGGTCCAGCTGATGATGCCACCACCCTGGCAGCAGTGCCAGCCCGACGTGGGTGGCAGAGCACACAGCCGGGTGACGAGGAGGCTGACCACAGAGCCCCCCTCAATGCCTGCTCCCCTTCTGCCTGCATGGGCTTCTAAACCCTGCGGATTTGAGGGCAGGATGAGTCTGAACTGTGTTTCCTGAGGTGGGTGGGAGATCGTGTTTTGGCACTAGCATTTTAGTCCTCCTTCACAGGGATGTCAAGTTAAGCATCACAAAATATATACATTAATGGAAACACTGAGTTTTTCAAATGATCTCCTTGCCTTTCCTGCCACTTTATATAACATAGTTATCTGAATAAAACACTGGTAGCTGTAGAGTATGGATTGCTGGTTTTGCCAATAACTAAATAAGTGATTGGATATCTAATTACAGAAGTTGCAGATGCAAAGGCTGGGTGGTTGAGGATCTGGATTGTTCATTTTTAAAAAAAAAAATCTGTACTCAAGTATGAGAAATAGGATACTATGAAATTGGCAATTAATTTAGAAAAGAAAGTATTTCAAGGCTTCAGTGTTGCTGCAAGCGATGGTGCAAACATGAGGGGTGCTTACCACTCCCTGACTTAGTGTGTGCTTGATGGAACACGCTGGGAAGGCAGCTGCAGTCACAGAGAGCAAAGCGTGTGCCATGGTTCTTTTCTTTTCAGAATTGAGGTTTGAAACACAAACAATTACAAAACAAAAAATACAAGTTAATGTAGCACCCAAATGGTCCAGAGCAGAAAAGAGGTTGTAATGTACTAGATCAGTAACTAGTTAGATTGAAATACTACTGTATATTCAAAAAAAATTTCTAAACATGTGTATAGTGCTTCTTGTTCACTGGTGATCCTTACACTGATGTTATGGTTTGGAATCAAACTTGGGCTGCTGAGTTGTGTCATGGAGACTGAATTTACTCCTTGCAGGATCTTAAACTTTAAATGTAAAATAGATACTTGACTATAAAACATGATCTTTCATGAATGAATACAGTAGACATTGGTGTAACAACAAGCATAGATATGGTCCTTTGATCTTCTGAGGAAAGAAAACATATTGAGAAGCAGGAACCCAAAGGATTTTAGGGTGGAAATGAAGGTAAGAAGAGAGCTTGAAGGTGTTTGAGTATTCTTCCTCTGAATAATCATTCAGATCATCCTTTGGTCAAAAGGTGCTGCTGCTGTTGTTGTTTTGAAACTGAAAGGGTGGTCTTAGCATTAAGCTTTTAAGGTGGTTTCAGCCTAGATCAGCAATCTTAACACATGCAGACCTTCCTTTTGTCATAGGAATCGTATATTATGGTAATTTGGTGACCTTGATCTTTTAAACACAGACTTTTCTATTTTACCTTGCAAGCAGTAGTAATAAAAAAATCCCCAAAGAAAGAAAAAATGCTTGTGTTCTCCTGCTTTCTGGAGGTAAGAAAAGAAAGCAGAGAGGTTTTGGAGTTTTGTTTTGCTTTTTTAATTTGTTTTTTACTTAGTGCTCTGGAAGAGCCCAGTGGTGAGGAAAAAGCTGACAGGCTTTTGAAAAATCAAACCATTTACATACGTCTGAGGGCATTCGGGTTCAGTAGTGTGTTTCCGGGAGCTGAGCTTGCTGTGTGGTGACCACAGCTTCCATATGCATGCCGAGAACCAGGCTTCCCTTGTGCTCATCTCTCCTTCCAAATCCAGCAGAAAGAACTGTTAAGGAAATGGAATAAAATGTCCATAATTCGGCTCCTCCTAGAGATGGTCTGTCTTCTTGTTTCAGCTCCTAGTGGCGTAATGGAGGCAGCAGGATGAATTTAAAATTCATACTTGGGTTCTCCATGTTGCAACGTAATGTGATGCCTGACTATGATAAACGATAGCCCTCCCTGGCTGCTGTCCTGTTCGGTTTCTGGGATTTGTGAGCTCAGTTTTTAGTGTGAAAAATATCGTGGGTGCTATTTGAATCACTATAATAGCTGAGTGCATCAGAAGACTTCTCATTTCAAGTATTACCATCACAGAAGAGAAACAACTGTTCTGTGTTTTACTGTTTGTCATAATAGATTGAAATTATTGCTTTTTAAAAGATGCCCCAGGTATCTTGGCTTTGGTAGCGCTGCTTTAACGTAACAGGATGATGCTTTGTGTGTCCTACATTCAGAATAATGTTTGCAGAAAAATGCTGGAGATTGTATTTGTATGTCTTTTGATGGCACGTAAACTGTATTATACACTGGGATTGCTTCTTTGAAATTAAAATTCTGTGCTCATGTAGGAGCAGGCCTTTGAGGAATAACAGGAAGAATAGAGGTTGTATTTGAATTTACGATGCTAATGGTGATCATCTGCATTCCTTGGCCAGAGAGTTGCAGATTTTGGAGATTAAAAAAACATTCCAGCATTTTACTGGCATTATAAATAATCACACAGAGATGAAAACGTGCCTTTTCTTGCCAAAAGAATCTAGAAAAGCAGAAGATGGCAGGCCTGGAGGCCCAGAAGAGGCCCTTGATGTTGGCAGCACTGAACGGACTCTCAGTTGCTAGGGTTCCAGTGCCGGAGGACAGCCAGGATGAAGTCGCCAAGGTGCCAATGGATGAGAGGGTAAGATGGAGGCTCATGAAATGTTGCTCGTTTCCTTTGTTCCCAGGAGCATGAAGTTTCTCAAATTATTTTAAAATGTGAAAAAAAATTCTCTTAAAAGTTTTCGGAGCCATTAATGAAAAAGGTCTGTGGTTAACACTGGTGTGTCTTTGGATGCTGATAAAGTGTTAAATGTCTCGAACGTTTACTGAAGTTGGTGAAAATTGACACTGTTCACCATTCCACATGACCATACAGTGTCATACAAGATCAAGCTGTAAATCTGACTTTTTGCACATTTTTCAATTGATCAGGCAGTCTTTCTACAGTGATCATCCACAGATTACCCTCTTGCGTGTTCTGATAGAACCAAGAAGTTCAGTTAATGTCTGTAACAGGATTAAATTAAAAAAACAGCAAAAAAGTTGTTTGCCTCCTGATGTTTGCAGATGCGAGTGTGTGCATGTATATGGAATTTCAGAAATTAAAAACCGTTGCTGCCATTAAGATTTGAGAGGCATATTTGCAAAAAATCTTTCTGGCTTTCTAGATGAAAATTTGCAGCCTTGTGTTGTCTGGTATGCAGATGACAGAACTTAACTTCTGCCTGTATGTATGTGGGATTTTGTTCAACCACCAAAACTGCATGTGTGCAAGTTAGGGAGTATTTTGAAAATGTGGACCACATCACACTTCTCGCAGTGTGATCTTCTTCCTAAAAAGATAAATTTAAAATATTTTTACAAGTATCTGTTGTGGTGAAATCACATACAAATTCATGCTGAACCAGGATTGTATTTAATATGGCTTTGCTTTTTATGGTATCGGTCTTAAAAAATGTGGAGGTGGAATGTACAAATGTAAAATTTGTTTGTGGGTTCACTCAGTAGAAGTGTTGTGTTTCCTCAGATAACTGCAACTGAAAAAAACCCAAATGAATGGGGAAATGCTGTGGCTGTATGTTGGAATTCAAAGAGCTGGTTGGATGGGTCTAGAAGTAAACGCTCTTCCAGGAGGAATTAATGGATCGGTGTTCCTTTTTGTTAAATTTTAGTGCAAAATCTTGAAGAGGAAATTGGAAGAAGGGATGGTGTTTACAGAATATGAGCAGATTCCAAAGAAAAAGGCAGATGGGATCTTCACCACAGCTGCCTTGCCTGAAAACACTGAGCGCAACCGCGTCAGGGAGGTCGTTCCTTACGAGGAGAACCGAGTAGAGCTGGTGCCGACCAAAGAAAATAATACAGGCTACATCAATGCTTCACACATAAAGGTAAAAGCTTTCTTGAACGTTTCTTTTGCAAATGAAGCTATGCTAAAGCTTTGCATTTCTGGACGCACAGTAGCATTTTCTGTAACCCTGGAAATTCTGAAGAGGTAGCCTAGTCAAAATGCATCATTGAACCTTTGTGTCAGCGTGGGCATCTCTAAAAGTCCCCTAACAACTAACATGGCTGAGTTGATTTATGTGCTAGAGACTGGCAAGTCATTTTAGAGAGGCATCCTTACTTTTTTATGCCCACCTCTGCCAGGTGGCTGTGTAATGTCTCCAGTGGTTAATGTAGAAAGAGATGCCATGTTTCTTAAACCCCATGAAAATGTATTAGATCAGCCCCAATACCTCCGATGTGATGAGGTTGTTGTGACTCTGTACCTAAAAGAAAGAGCAGTTGAGTGCAGGGCAAGGAGATGTGACTCCTACAGAGGAATATATTCAGAGTTTCCACCAGTGGAAGTTTTCAAGAGAGACAAAACAAACAGCTTGAGGCAAACTTTGTCTACTCGGTCAGTATGTGTTCTGATTTATCAGTCCCAGTAGCCCCGTGGGCCACCGCGGGACTGCAACAAACCATGCAGAATGAGTCCCTGCAACTGACTGGTGCAGTCTGAAAGAAATACTGCACAAGGTTTGACTGAAATATTTTTTCCATTTACTAGCATATAGGATACAATTTTAAAAAACGGATGTAGCTCCATGGATGCAGTTCCATGTCCAAAGAAAAAGTATTTAGTTATGAGTAGTGCAAGTTCACATAGACACTGTGATTATATATATGAATAACATCTTTGTTCCTTTTATCATAACAGATGAGTGATTATTTTTTTTAAAAAAATTAAATATGCATTGATAAAGAGAACACCTTACTAATGAGATCCTTGTGTCTCTGATTGGATACTGCATTTCACTTCTGTGTTTCAAAATAAGTTTTTTATCAAGATGCTTCAGATTTCTTCTTGTAATTCAATGTGGAAATAACTTAAGTAACAGAATCAGATCTTATTTTACAAACATGGCCAGTTTTAACAGTCAACTATCCTGCAGTGGCTGCAGGTGCTTGTTTTTCTTTAAGCTTTCAGTACTATTTGCAAAGTCCTTTGTTGGCTTTTACTGTACTCTGAGAGAAGTAACAGCACTCGGCTCCCTCAGGTGACAGATTGTCTTGCTGTCAGAGAGGGCTGTCTGCTTTTTCTCACTGTCAAAATCCAAATTTTAAAAAAAAATAATTCAAAAATAATAAATAACACATCCTGTTAAATTAATATTTCCCTGGAGTAAAAGCCTTTTAAAAGTTTAAAGAGACTTGCTGGCCTCCTTGGTTGTGATTTACAGTGTTAAATCCTGTTGATTCAAAACAATTTCTGAACCAGGATCCTGGCAGGTTGTCACTTTCCTACCTAGCCTGGGAGGTAGCAGATACTGAGTTTTTGCATAATCAGACGTTGCTATGATGATGGATTTCTGAGCCCAAAATTTTTCATCTACTTTGTTAGGAGGCCCAAAACCAAAGAGATTCCTAACATAAATTCTGCCCACAAAGCAACACTAGCCAGAAAAGAATTTTCCCTGGCCGGTTTTGAGTCCACATTTTTTTACCTTTGTGTCAGCGTTGGCCACTTACGTGTCTCACACTCAGAGAGCACCCAGGAACAAGCACAAATGTTTTAGCCCATGACAGCCAGTCCTTGCCAGGATTCTCCTCTCGCGGTGGCGCGTACAAAAGCCAAGCAGATGTGCTTTTGCTTAGAAGGTGAAATCGCATCTGCGAAATTTACCTCAGTAGCACAGCGTGCCTGTGCGTTTGCAGCCCAATATTCAATTTTTAATATCCTGCAGTCAGGGCATTAGAATGCGGTAAACATTCCAGGCATCCCATTCCCTCCAGACTATTTATGGTCCTTTCATATCATGTGCCAGGAGGCTGGATATTTGGACCAGAAGTCAGTAGACAAAGAAAAACTCCTATATCATCCTGATAAGATCCATGCCTGGAGGATTCCAGCTCAGTCTGCGAGCCCCACGGTTTTACAGTATTTCTCTGCTTATTTGCCATTGACCTTTTGCTGCTAAAATACTAAGATCGTTCTCTATACCGGAGAGACAAATTGTAATTAAATGTAAGGAATTAAGCAAAAAAAGTTCTTAAGGCCACTTCATCTGACTGTTTGGGTCAGGTGGGTATTAACTGAAATAGCTGAGTAATACCATAGCAGCACTCAGGGCTGCAGACAAGCCTGCAAGTGCAAGACCAGTCCAAGTGCCGACTGGTACTGGGCAGTTTCTGTTTGTTCCCAGCTGGTACAAGGAACTGGGGGTATTACCTGCACTGGTCTTGCAGATTTTAACCCTCATTCACAGAGGAGAATGCTGCACGGTATGAAATAAGAAAATGAGCTGGCACACAGGGTTGGAAACCATTGTTATCATACAAACGCAGTGGTAGTTACAGGTGTAAAAACCCAAGTAACTGAGCTTAATGGGCAGCTGCTCGAATAACAAATAAATTGATTCTATTTCTGAAAATGTATTCCAAGACCTGTACCTCAAACGCAGTATATGCCTGAGCCTGTCAGAGTTATTGATTGCTCCTTGTAGCGTTGTCCGCCAGCACCTTGATATTTATGGATGTGTCAGCATTTCTGTTGTAAATCTTCTCCTCTGGGATTTATAACTTTGTTGTGAGAAGTGGCTCTGGGCTAACATGTAGAATTAAGAGGTCTTAGCCTGAAAAGGAAAAATGTTTTAATTTTCCAAAAATAATTAGTTCATCTGGGCTTGCTTTTTGCTGGGAAGCACATTTTAAAATAAAATCTAGTAGCTCTAGAAGTGGTTTGGCTTTTTACCTAAAATGTTGGGAAATTTTTTTTTTTATAAACCTTTCCTGATGTTTAGCAAATAATCTGTCAAAAAATATTTTTTTACACACAAGTGAATTTTTTTTTAATTGCCTAAGTATGAAGATCTGCCTCACTCAAGTAAATGATGCAGTGTGCTATATGGATAACTCTGAGGTGCTGTTGGGTCTATTTAGGGCACTACATAATTTATAGTGTGTAAATCTCTGTGTTAGTGCCTTTAAAATAATTTAATTACGTGTTGTCATGCAAATACACAAATATTTCTGTAAGATGTGGTTGGTAATGCAGTTATGTATTGGGAAATCGACGTACGTGACTACAGCTTTAGATAATTTTAAATTTCACATGGCATTTGAAAGCCAGTAGTTTGTAGCTCATGAACTGAATAACCTAAGATGAGTGAGGAAGAGGACCATGAAATGAAGCCATCGTTGATCTCATCACTAGCTGGCAGCAGGCCTATCTGAGCTCTCTGTAATGGACAGTGTGGGGGCACAACTGCTTCCTCTGGGGACAGCTCGGCCACATCTTTGGCAGTGATCAGTGCAGTAAGACTCTGTTTAAGAAATTATTTTTTTGCCTCAGTGGAAGGTAATTGAGGGATGTCCTAACCAGCAGACGCCTCTAGCTTTTCTCCTCTTTTTTACACCACTGTGTGTTCACTTCCAGCAACACGATGCCTTTTTAACGCTTCCTCTGGTGCTCAGTTTTTCTTTCATCATGGGCCTGTCACTAAGCCCAGGGCAGTCAGTCAGCTGCTTATTTGTACTTAAGCCATGTCAGAAACAGGGCCTCAAAAAAAAAAAAAAAAAGAAATTCTTTTTTCATCTGTAGGATCCAGATGCTGTGGCAAGAAAAATAGGTGATGTTTTGCTCAGAGCTTTATGTTTATGGGCATCAAGGAAGGACTGGGAAGTACCAAAGATTGTGTTTTGTCAGATTTACTCTTATCAAAAGCATGATTCTTGTTCAGAATTTTGAACAACAGTGGAAGAACAAAGAAGTAAAGGTTTCATTGTGGTCTCTTTTGTTAAAAGGGCAGTTCTGGCAGAGACGCTGCTGAGAATTTGGGCACTCACTGTATTTTATTTTTTTTTTTCCTTACTCCCAGGTTACTGTAGGTGGAGAGGAGTGGCACTACATTGCTACCCAAGGGCCGCTGCCACACACGTGCCATGACTTCTGGCAGATGGTGTGGGAACAGGGGGTGAATGTTATAGCCATGGTCACAGCTGAAGAGGTACGTAAAATCTCAGAATACAGTTCTTTCTGATGTGAGCAAATCTCCTCTTATCATCACTTCCCACTCCAGTAACCTGTTTTTTCTATCAACAACCCTTTTTCCTCTTACTCTGTTTGACTGTGCGCTTGTAGTGCTATAATACTCTACTCTGTAACTTTCTGATACTTGGTTTGGCAAGCACTAAAGTGAAACAAGCAGAACCCCCTCTTCCCCCTGCTTCACTTCAGTTTGGCCAAAGCAAACAAAGATGTGTCCATTGGAATGTGAGAGCGCTGAACTGCTCCTGGTTAAAATGACACAGGCTTCCACCCCATCCAAGGCCAGTTCTGCATACCATCACTCTTATCAACTGAAAAGAGACCAGAAGCTGTTGTTTCTGTAGAAGTGTCCATTTAAAAAGAAAAAAAAAAAAAAAGAAATCTTTTTATTCTCCCGCCAAGGAAAACATTTTTTTCTACTGTAATCCAAGAACTATGTGCTATGTTATAAAAACTGGCACAGGTTGCTAACTAACACTGCGTTCTGCTTTACGCCTGGTTGCTTTTAGCAAACACAGGGAGTGCCACAGCACATCAAGTCACTGTCCAGTCCCCAAGGCTGAGCAACAACAGATACTTACAACCTGCTGAAGAGAATCTCCTTCCATTTAAAAGGGAGGCTTCCCCAGGAGGAGAATATTTACTGAGGTGGTGTAGGCAGTAGCTGGCTTTTGCCACGAGACAAGAGTTAGCTCTTCAAACATTTTTGCACTTAGAAGTATTGTATGGCTGTTTTAATGATATTATCTTTACTTTGTGGGATGCTCCTTGCTCTTCCGGTAATTTGAAATAAGAATATTTGGCTTATCTGCAGAGTTTTATGCCCTCTGTTTGTTGAGAATTATAATTGCAGGAACTAATGGCTGTTTGTTTATTTGTTGATTATTAAGGAGGGAGGAAGAAGTAAGAGTCATCGTTATTGGCCTAAACTGGGCTCTAAGCACAGCTCAGCCACTTATGGGAAGTTCAAGGTGACAACCAAGTTCCGCACAGACTCCGGCTGCTATGCAACTACTGGTCTGAAGGTCAAGCATCTTCTCTCTGGACAAGAGAGGACAGTGTGGCATTTGCAGTATACTGACTGGCCAGACCACGGGTGTCCAGAAGAAGTCCAAGGCTTTTTATGTAAGATTCCTTTAACTTGCATGATAAAAATACACCAAGGAAAAGGTCGCTTACACCGGATTCAGTTCACTGCACCCAGTTAGAGCTGGGGTTGATATTAAATGGTTATTGCTGTGGCATATAAAGGCCTCAACTTGGTTGTACTTCGCTGCGACTTGGAGAAAAAAAGTTTGATTCCAGAGGTAGGAGTTAAGGTGATCGAGGATTTTGTCCATGAAGGACCTGACAAAACAGGAAGAAAAATCAGAGGCAGCAGCAGTGCTAAAGACCCAAGAAATTTTAAATAATAGGATATGTCCACTGGCTGATCTGTCAGTATCGGTTATTGCCTCTTCCCACCTACCTAATGAGCATAGGCGACACCGGGCTGCACACAAATGCGATTGGAGAGGTCTGGGTGAGAGAGGTTCAGATGTTAGAGAAATATGGCACAGCTCCTCCAGTTTCACAGGAAGCCCTTATTGCTGACAGCCAGCATTTAGTAGTCCAGAGGCACTGGACTTGTTGCAAAAGAGCAGAGGGCCACATCACGTGTGCAGTAAGTCTGCCACTCTTCTAACCACAGGTTCCCAGGCAATGCTAAGGGCCTTCCCAATAAAATATGGTCCTGGTTCATGCATTTCTGAAAGTACAGCCATTATATTCATCTGTAATGAGTTAATAGCACTTCCTCCTTCTTACCAAGTAATAAACACTACCATATTAAGTAATAGGAATTCAACCATTCTTTAACTGAAGCCACATCTCTGGCATTACAGTGGAGCGTGATGCAGATCTTTAAGTTACCACTGAAGGAGTCTGCACATGGTGTACTGATGCGTTGGAGATGCTTGCCCTCTTCGTTCCTGAAAGCTTTGGAGCTGCAGCAGCGTAGCTCTGATGCAGCTAAGTCCTCTCTCAGCAAGGCCCCTTAGTTCCACTTCAGTCTTGACACAGCTACAGTCCCTTAGTGACCCACTCTCCTTTGTGAGGTATCGGCTTAATGTAAATAACGTGTTCTCTCTTCCCAGTTCTGTCATCAGGGCACAGAAATAAAAATGACGTTTCAGCTTTGGCAAAGGAGTGCCATGAGATCTGTCTTTAAGGCAAAGCTATTGCCTAATTCCTAGGGTTTTTTTTTTTGTTTTACTTTGTTTCTCCTACCAACCCATGTAGCTGTGGTTGGGCATGGCAGTAATTGGAACCTGATTCTCCCCGTTTCCTCTGTCCCATTGTTTGCCACCACGAACAGTCCCATTTCACTGAGTGCATTAAAATGCAGCTTTTCTGATGTTGGTCGGCCCCCAGCCCCAGCCTGCCTCTGTGGAAAGGACCACTCGGGCTGCGGGGCCATGACACCAAGAGTCAGGGCAGGAGAGTTCAGCTGGGATCTCACTTCCCCCTCTGACTGGTGGAAGCTAAGTGTCTAAGAGTTGAGCATCTGGATATGTCTTTCTAGGTGAGGTCTGTCATTTTTCGCCATGCTTCTGGATTATGCTGGAATGATGTTTAGAGGTCAGAGTTGTATTTTATGGTGTGTTTATCTAACCAGGTTGAGCTTCCAGTATGCATGGTTCTCAGTGCAGTTTGACAGGAGAATGCACTGAAAAGCACTAGGGTGGCCACACAGGACAACAGTTCTTGGTTCCTGCACTTTTTCTAGAAATGGCTTCAGGGAAAACAAAAGCAGTGAGCTCCCAGAAGGGCTCCTAGCTGTTGAGAAACAACCCTGAGCAGAGAAGTGGGTGGGATTTTGTCTCACTCTAGAAGAGAGAAGGGAGGGAGGGGGAACCAGGGCAGATGGATGCTCGCTTCCCATCCGATATTGGCTTTGACAGGCAGTAGTTTCAATGGGACGTAGCTGTTGTTTTGATCCCAGCCTGTTAATAGCAGGAATTGCTGTAAGTAATGTCTAAAATCATCTGCTTAGGGGACCTGGAGATTTGCAGAGGGGAAAACAGAATTTAATTTTTTAAAAGAACTATTTAATTTAAAGGAGTAGACTCCCAAGTAATAATTGACACCCAGCTGGTACTTGCTGGATTCAGTGCTGTTCAGTGCACCCTGGCCAAGATAATTAGTATGTTGTAAAAAAAAAAAGTAAATTATTGCCACTTTGACAAAGAACGACTTTTCCATATTCTTTTTTTCCCCATTTTTTACATTTAGACGTATAGGTGTTTGAAACCTTGTCTGCATTTTGCCTTGCAGCTTACCTGGAGGAGATACAGTCGGTGCGTCGCCACACCAACAGCGTGTCCGACAGCAGCAACTGCAACCCTCCCATCGTGGTCCACTGCAGCGCAGGGGTGGGCAGGACCGGGGTGGTGATCCTCACAGAGCTGATGATTGGGTGCTTGGAACATAATGAAGTAAGTCAGCTTCTCTCTCAAGACAAACCCTGAGCTCCCTTCTTGACTAACCAGCTACGTTTCTGAGGTTAAAATTAAAAGGCATTGAAGTGCTTTCTTTCTGTTACCTTTGTGAGACAAGGGCTTTAAATGCAACAGGCAGAGATTTCCCATGGCAGGTTACTTGTTGTATTTCTCTGTTGCATTTTTTATTAGTATTATTTTAATGCATCCAAAATTAGGGCTTTTTTCTCTCTTTTAAGAATTTAGTCTAATTCATACTTGTATTTAATTAACAGTCAGCGTGTTCACAAGGATTACATGAGAGAGGCTAGAGAATAATGTCAGCTTCCCTGCTCTTATAGCTAAAGCTTTCTGCTCTATAAATTCACTCCTTGGACTCCCTGCTCTCTCTTGTATTGTCTCTAATCTCATCTGGAACGAAACTTAGCTGTGTCTTAAGACAAAGATGGGTGTATGTTGGGGAAGAAGGCTTTAGGAACTGCAGCCAGTATTATGCGACTAGTGATACAGTTTGGAATTCAGAGTAAGAGCACACAAGGAACTGTGTGTAGCATCTTCCTTTTCCTCCATGTCCTGTGTCACTCTCCAGGAAGAACACCACATCTTGAATAACAATGTGCCACACGGTTTCAGCACGACAGCTATTGAAACTCAGGGTTTTTGTTGCCAAAGAAACTGCTCAAAGACCAAAACCTCTTGTAGAGATAAGAGCGCAGCAAGAGTGGCAAATAGACATATATCATCTGCCCCTCCTGTTAATCATCCACTGGATGAGTTGATCGAAATTCAGGGAAGACTGGATGTACACATCTGAAATGCTCAGCCACTTCCCCTGTTACCAGAGGGGAGTTATAGGTTGGAGCCTTTCTGTGCAAGGCACTATGCAAAGTGCAGCTTTCTGGCTCATTCAGAAATATGAGTCCTAAAGCAGGCAAGTACCAGTGCCCTCTCGCCTTCATCGCTATTTTAAAAAAAGCTGATGCAAAAAGTCATTTTTTTTGTCCTCTCCTCTGTTATCCCCCTCCACCAGCTCCTCATCTTGTAGTTGCAATATCCCTTAGAGGTCCTGGACTCAGCTGAGCTGAGATGAACCTCCTCCAACTCTTGTTGGGCCTTACTAGAGGTGAAGCTGGCCTGTGGATGTGTGTCACAGTTTGCACTTTTTCCTTTTTTTTTGGGGATGGGGGAGGAAAGGGAAGGAGGAGCTGGCTTGGACAGAAAGGACCCACAGGTATGTGATTTGGGAATCCCACAGCCTTCCTGTGCTGTTCACACTGCTTCTGTGTGGGGGCACTGGCTCTGACTCTTGAGCCGAATTGACTTCTTTCCTTACACAGTGGCACCTGGAGGTGACGGTTTCTGTTGTTCACGCAGCAGCCATGACATTCCTGCACGCCGGAGGAAATCCGGATAGTTACAAGAGCCGTAGCCGAATCGGTGGCGAGCACCAGTGTAGCTGTGGCTGCTTTATAGCAACCTCTGTGTGCTCACGGTGTGCCAGGAACAAACACTAGCACTTTGTGCAACACGTTCTGGCCACCTCGGTTTGTCTGCGGTTTCCAGAAGTCATCTGGTTGGCAAAGAGTAGCAAGTGAAGATAAAGGCAGTTCCTCAACATCTGAGCACGGGGGTGAGCCTTGACATTCGGAAGAATTCTCATCAACTTCACTGGGAGCTGATGGCAGCCTTCAATAATAAGGGATTTCTCTGATGTCCCTTAATTAAAGCATTCTTTTGTCTTGATTAATGGTGGAAATCATTAATATCAAAGACAATTTTCCTTAAGGGCTTCGTTGCTCTAGATTGTGTTAAGTTAATATTTTTGGTTTGTTAAAATCTAATTAAAAAGATGAAAAAAATCTTAACGTTTTGTTATTAGTTAAGCAGTATGTTTTCGGTTTGTGACCGATACTGCGTTCTGCACGGAGAGGTTTTTTTCCATGCAGCAATTTTACTTGTTTAATTTTGAAGTAAGTTTAATTGGGTTTTTTTCTGAAATAAGATGACTAGTTAAGTCATAAAACTTAAAATGTTTCAGTCTTATGAATTGGTTGATTTCCTCAGAAGTGTCCTAGTAAGTAGGTGTATGAATGTTAATGTTTTGGTGGTGAAGGAAAAAAGGCGAGGGAAGCTGAAAATCCTGACACAGACCATCTTGGAAAGTCTGCAGCAGTGCTGGAACTAAAACCAGAACTTTGGATTTTGATTTTTTCTGGGTTAAGTAAAAAGTCATGATTAATCAAATTCTATACAGCTTCAGTCACTGTGGCTTCTGGGCAATTGCTGGTTGAATCTAAAGCTGTGGAGCTCATAGCAAGTTACTGAAACTATACCCCTGCAATATCCTAAGTAATATGTCACATCGTTACATCCTTACTGCTAGAGTCACTTAGAACAAGAAAGTAATTGTGATCCTGCTCTGCCAATCTCCAGTTTGGACTTGGCACTGGGACATTACCTCACGATTGCAGCTGCAGTGCGTTTTTATAGGGGAAATCTCTTAGTTCAGGAGTCAGAAGCGAGTAGCGTTTTTGTTTGTTCTTTCTGCAAATGCCACCTCAGCGAAGCCTTACGTGTGTTTGACTCGTGCCTTGTGATGAAGATTCTGCTTCCCTGGAGGGACGTGCGGGGTTGGCTACAAGTAGTGAGGTCGAACGGGCAGGATGGGCTTTTCTTTCATTTCTGAGACAAGTCAAAGCCCAGTCCGTTTTGAGGAGGCGCGTGCGTCACTGCGTGCTCGGGAAGAATCACCGAGCTGCCGAGAGGGGAAGGCGGCCCTGGGGTCGCAGCTGCCCCACGTTTCTCTTGCAGTCGTTGGGGTGAGATCGGTTTCTGTGGGCCTGGGCTCAGCAGGGACCGCGTGGGTTTCGTAAGCGCCCGAGCCCGCGGGGAGGCTGTCTCGGAGTTACCCGAGTTAAATGCAAAGAGCTTACGTTTTCCTTTGCGCTCGTTTGAAAATAATATGCCATTACTCATCATAAATCTTTACGCTTGGTGACTCTCTAGAGGTGTCCTTTTGTAACAGCTTGTTGGGGTGTGTGGCAGAATGTTTAGCCTTGTTTTCAGAAAGCGATAGCTTACGGGTTAGGGCTTGTTTACACACAACGGAGATTCTGAGTTTTATATATATGGACAGAAATCGATATGCAGCAGGATTTTATTTTAAACTTTCCAGAAAACTTCAGACTCCGTGCTCAGTTGCACTCCCAAGGCTTAGCAGGGTTCATTTCTTTCTCTGTCCGTGTGTCCAGGCACCGTGCTTGTAACATTTCTCAGCCAAAAGACTTGCTAAGTTCTTTTTTGTTTCTGGAATGGCAAACTGGCGTTACAAAGTGCAGTTTGTGTTGCCTGACAGAGCAACTGTTGTTCTGTTTTATATCTTGCACTGCTTAAGAGCTCCCTCAAAATTAGCGTGAACCTTAGTGCTTGCATTTACTGCTGCCGTAGAAAATTTGCATCCCTCATCTTGGGTCATACTACACACTCTCTGAATTTGAGCCTGGCAGGCTGTGCTTCATGGCTCAGTGACTTCTGAACGGCTCCTCGTGTACCCCTTGTAACAGATAAAACACAACAAATGCTGGAGATAGGACGGTAACACCTAATGAAATTCGCAGTGATTTCTAATGCTTTAGTGGCTCAGCCCAAACCGCCACAACCTCACGCGCCTCTGTTTCACACACAGCTCATCTGGGGTTTGATTCAGACCATTATAGGGTGCCTGTGCCCCAGGGTGCTCAGTGAGCTTAAGGATGTTCTTTCACAGTGGATCTCCTGATCCGTCCACACTTACTGTGCCTCAGTTCCTGTTCCAGAGCATTTTCAGGGCACAGGACTGAATTTCTTTTGGATGAAACTAAGCTGGAAAATGCCTTCTTGGAGAACACCTAATGTGTCCCAGCTGCTAGTGGACATTCAGTAGATGGCAACAGACCAATTCTGGCCTGAAGACTGCAAAAATATGTATTGTGGATACTGGGTCCTGATTTCACTTCACAGACTTATTTCTTCTGGAGTGTTATTCTAGCATAGACGTGGCTGTGGGGAGGTCAGGTGTCACAGTTTCTGGAACTTTTGGTGACAATGAGTTCTCTTCCCTTTTAGTGGAAGGGTTGGTATATTTGCCTGCGTTTTGTCTAAAGAACCTTTGTAATGATGCTGATGCCCGCTTGCTGTTTGAAAAATCTCTCAGATCCTCCCTCCATGAATGAGTTTGAGCATGGATCAGAGCACAGTACGCAAGGGCTGCAGGGCCTCTTGATGCACTCAGTGGTAGAGTCTGAACTGAGCTATAGAATCTTGGCTGTTAAAATTTTGTACTAGACCTTCCTGATGTATCTAGCCTTTAACCTGATATATTGGATTTATTTTACTGAGTTGAAAATAGGTGTGCCAAAGCAGAAAAAACTCCAAAGAGAAGCAGCCCTTTATTCTGTATTCAGTTAATGATCCGCTGAGAGGTAATCAGTGGTACACAACTGGAAGACAAGTCTTTGGCCATCTGTCCATTTACAATAGTCCAGAAATTCCCATAAACTTTATTGGGCAAAGCATTGGCTGCACAGTGACCTGTATATACTACTGTAATACTCCTTGAAATGAAAGTTGGTGGGGAAAAAAATTGTGCTATTTCACTACAGTTAGTTATAATGCATTACATTGTATAACTACAGTACAGATCCCTGTGTCAGATAACTGGTATCTGAGACAATGATTGTTTGATTTAATGAATCTACATCCTTATGTCTTCTTTTTTTTTCCTTTGCTTTACAGAAAGTGGATGTTCCTGTGATGCTGAGGCACCTGCGGGAGCAGAGAATGTTTATGATCCAGACCATAGCCCAGTACAAGTTTGTCTATCAAGTGCTCATCCAGTTCCTGCAAAACTCCAGACTTATTTAATCTTTTCAAACATCCCAGACCCAGCTTTGTGGATCTGACTGAACCTTACTGATGAACAAGGGGAACTGCCTTGACAACACCGTGTGCATATATTGCACTTTTTAAAGTTGTCTTGAAAGTAAGGAATGATTGTTCTTTACTAGTCTCCCGTCGATTATTTTATACAAGATATAATTTATTTTTCTTGGAATAACTTGTGAATTACTTTAATAACTTGTAAAACTTATAGTGACCTTCAAATTGAACCACATTTGACATGACTGGTCTGCATTGTAACGTGCCCGTAAGGAAAGCAATCCTTTGTAGAGGTAGTTTACTGGCTTTTATTTTGCTACACAGCTTCTGAAATGAACAGATACTTAGCAGTGGACTTTTTCTCACGTGAGAACATTTTAGACCCAGGTATGTGGCTTCCATGGTAAAAACAAGACCTGCTAGATGTCAGGTATGGCTCTGTACCAGTGGAAGCTGAGGGGACACACTCCTGGGACAGGGAGACCGGAGCCTCTGCACATGCAGGAGAGCATGTTACACAGGGCTCAGACACAGGCCATTGTGAGGGCAGAGAGTTTTGGGTGCTGAACTGTTCAAATTCCACAAGAATTTCAGTTTCAGATTAGTCCTTGAAGAAAGCAATATGGGATCTTTAAACAAGGCCCTTGCCCCCGTCTGCAGTCCTTGAAGGGATCCCAAGAGCGGAAGCAGCGCTGGGTGAAGCGTAGTGACCCAGAACAGGCTGAAGTCAGTGAATGAGTCTTTCTGGTAGCTGTGATGGGCTGTGGGTTGAACAGCAGAATTTCAACTAAATGCAGCTGAAAACAACTCAAATCAAGCACCTTCTCATGAATTACCCTGAAAGTTTATTGCCTTGAGGCTCACCTCCTGTAGAAAAGGAATCTCATTTAAGTTAGGCATCTCCAGTTGCCTTAGTTTCCCCTGTGAAATAACTGTCTTTAGCACTGTTATCATTTTACTTTCTATTTATTTCCACTTTGTCAAAATCATCAGTATGGTCTTTCCTCCATATCCGAGTTCTCCAAATAGTGACCCTTCAGAGCTTTAGCTCAGAGTCTGCCTTGATTCTTCCCCCATCCCTGTCTTGTGGTTTGGGAATGTATGGAGCAGCTTTCCTTCCATTATTGGCAAACCTCACTTTGTTAGAGTCTTTTTTGCATTAAATTGCATGGATCATCTCTCTTCTCTGCCCGGTCACTTTGGACTCTCCCTCCTAGTTATTATTACTATTTTATCCCGGTAGCGTTCAGGGGTTCCAGTTAGGCTTAGGAGGATGTTGTATAAACACATAGAGGAGAAACAGTCCTTGCCTGAAGTTTACAATCAGACAGAAACGGGAAACAGACCTCCTCCACGTCATACCTAGGGCACAGATCCTTCACTGGCTCTCACTAGGCCAACAGAGCTAAGAACAAATCCACGTGTCCTCTAAGTATCTCAGCAGTGAGGCCTCTCCTCCCTCTTCCTCATCCTCTGCCCCTCGGCATTGGCTAGCTGTTTGTACAACCTAGTGCCTATTCCTTTCTCCAAACTGTTTGTTTCTTTGGAGTAAATCATGTTATGGATTACGTTGTAGCGTGCCCATGGTAGCATTTACTTACAGTTACAAGAGAAAGTAACTGCACTTTTAAAAAACTTAGAAAAAAAAAAAAAAAAGCTTTAGCAAGTTGTGGTGGGACTCCCCCAGTTGCTTCTGGTGTAAGAGATGGAAAGTTCTGTTCCTGCACTGAGGCTGCTGCCCTCCTCACACCGACTCCTCTTTCCCTCCCGCGAGCAGCCCAGCCCTGCTTGGGCTCGGTGGTCTGTCGGATTGCTGGAGAGAGACCCTTGGAAGTCTCTGGCCCTGTCCCCTTTACAGCTGGATAGGCTTGCCCAGGGTCATGTCCAGTTTCAAGTCTCCAAGGGTGGAGATCTCGCAGCCTCTCAGGGTACCTGATGCAATGCAGTTACTCTGTCACGGTAAAATTATCTTTGTCTGTATCCCTTTCTCAGATAAATTTCATCTTTCAGTCCCATCATTGCTCTTCTGTTGCATCCCCCCCTCTGAACCCCTTGTCAACGTACGAAGGCCCAAGCCTAAAAGAGCCTACAAGCACTCTCAACTTCAGCACCAAAGGGACCTAACGCACCTGCTTTTCCCTAAAATCAGTGGGAGCTTAATCTAAGGTTCTGTACCAGAATGTTTCTTAAATGTATTTACAACAGCACTGTGGTTATTTGGTACCCTGCACTACGGGCCTAACGAGGTGACGAGGATTCTGGTGGAGACTTCAAGCTACCAAGAAATGGTGAGGAGTTATTTAGCTGTAATATCTTGACCATGTTCCTTTTAGGGATCGGTTGAGTTTTCAGCCAACTTCAGTTTTCCTCCAATTTCTCCTGCCAATGCCAACATATCTCTTGTTAAATTAGCAGCAACCATTTAAAGTCTTTTCAGCGGCATCTGCAGGATAATTACACAGAGATGCTTTATATCTGGGAAACAAGCCAAGGAATAAACCTTGAAGCAAAGTGTATTAAATTAGTTATCTCGTTATAGCTTTTTGAATAATTTCCTAATGATGAATTAAGTTTGAACTCAGAGCTGTCAAGTCCCATTGCTCCACTTGGATGTGAGAAGTAGAAAATCAGGAGGGAAAAGAATCTGTTCCTGTGTCTTCCGACTCAGCCCTTCTTGGCTGAATTGGGTACTCGTTTCTGCAGTCAGCAGAGGGAAGTTACTGTGTAGGAGAATGTAAAGAGCTGGGTTTGAAAGGAAGAAAATTAAGCCAATGTTTTTTATGCAAAGATGCATCATAGGTGTCTTAGAAAAATATTAATTACAAAATGGCACCAAAAATCCTTTCCAAATTAAGTCAGTGTCTATTAATGAGCCAAATAAGTGGCCACATAGTAAACAGTAATTTCCAATTAACTCCTAACGTGGCTGGAATGGTAGATAGAGGCCAACGTGACTCACTTTTTCCCTTTCATTGTCAAAGAACTGTAATTTAAAATTTTTCCTTTCATCTGACTTCAATGTATTTTTTTCCTGCTAGATTTTATCTTGACTAGATCTGCTAATATCCTAAGTGAATTTGGGCTGGTGCATGTCTTCAGAGGTTCCTTTCCACCCCAGCTTGCAACCAAACCTCAGCGTGCTGACATTTTACGACTGAAATGTGATACAGTTTTGTAGGGGAAAAACTGAAACCTCCTGACTTTGAACCCGCTGTCATTTTATCAGGCCCGAATTGCTTGGGCAGTATTTCCTAACCTTTAGGGAGTGACAGGAAAATGCATTTTGCATCCAATTCCATTAGTCATAGCAGGAACGAAGGCGTGAGACTTAAAGCAAGAGTCCTGTTCCGTCTGTGTCCCGCAGGCTTTAACACAGAGTCCCTCAGCAGAAAGGGAGGACAGTTTGGGGTTGCTCTCCGTTGCGTTGCGTGTTTCTTTTAACATCAAAGCGCAACAGCAGGTAGGCTCTAAGAGACCGGTTTCATCCATCTGGAGTAAAGTTTTCATGGAAAATCTCACAAAGATGCATCATGGATCAATGAAAGGAGCTGCACCCTAAAGTGTGACACAAGCAGTCGTCTTCCAGGGCACCCACGCTGCAGTCTGGCACGTTTAGCTTACGCTCCCTGACTCCTTCTAAGAGAGAACTCGGAGTGGATGAGTAAGTCCTACTTGAGACTCTATTGTGTCTGTTCTCCTCTTTGTGCACTCCTCATCTCTATTCAACACCCTTTTTTTGTTTGTTTGTTTTTTCCTTTAAACTCTTACCAATGGTAGCAGTGAAGTTGCTGGCATCAAATCTTTAGTCAAAGTTATGGTCTGAGCATTTCATGGCTAACATTGTAACACTGCCCGCTCAGGGATGAGAGAGATGGTGGCTGAGCTCTGATGCTGCTCAGAGCTATTCGTGTCCTGTTTCTGTCCTCCACAGGCTGCTCTGCAGGACGGTGGGCATTAGCTGTTCAGGTCCTCATTGTTCCAGCTCCTCCACAGGCCTGCTCTGGCACCTCTTGTCCTTGATTGCCTAAGTAAAGATGAAGCTTGTTCCCACAAACTTTCTCCTACTTAGGTACATAGGGACCCTGAACGCTCAGCCTTATTGGAAATGCCTTTTCCCTACGCTATTTTCAGCTGCCAGGAAACACATCTGTGAGAACTTACTCAACCTAAAGCTAATGCAGTCCTTTATAAAAAGTATACTGAAGGGCATTTCTGGTCCACTGATTTAAGTACGTTGCCTCATTTACAAGTATTATTGAATATCTGCATGATTTCAAGAGCTTTTTTTGAAAAATTACTTTCTTGTAAACAGACAGAAATGCAAATGGCAAAACATAGGTTGGAAAGGCATGAGTAAGCCTTGGTGCCTCAACAGAGATGGTCATTTTAAGGTAATACATTATTTTTTTTATCCAATACCTGCCATGTCTGTGTAGCCCACAAATGACCTTAAAGGAAATGCTGTCGGGCAATCTCCGACTTTTAGATATAGCACACAAATAAATCTATGGGGAGAATTCAGCAGCTACTGACCATGCTGCATTCTCAACAGCTGATGTCCCACCGCTCTCCTGGGAGGAGATGATGACTGAATTAGCTGCTGTCAGTCTTGTTAGCAGTTTGTGAAGCGTGTGCTCAGAAAGTGGCAGCATCTGTATGGCTGATATCTGCTGTAGCAGCTCTCAAGCATCACCAAGAGAGGTCACAGTTACATTTTGCTGCTTCTCTTTGTAGAAAAGAATTAGAAATACTAATATTTCAGGTGATCCCTGAAATGAATATATCACTTAATAGTTTTACTATTCCAAATCACCTGGGTGAGGACTCGGGGTTTCGGACACAGCTCCGTATGTTTCAGGGGCAATGTTCCCTGATGAGGCAGGCAGGAATAAAAGAGGAAGGCTTCCTACAAAGTACTTCCACGGCAGGCTGGAGGTCACATCCTGTCTTGGACACTTAAGGAAGAAATATGAATGTGCCTAGAAGAGGTTGCTCAACCCCTCCAGCACACCTGGCAATTGGGCCTTTAGAGGCTTCCTGAGGAGAAAGTCATATCCTGCTCCCTGTGTTTAATACCTACTGAGGGCTCCATCTTCCATGAACAGCATTACCTTTTCTTCAGAACCCATTTATTCCTCTGGCCTTCACAATGATGTCCTGTGTTGGTGAGTTCCACAACTTAATTATACTTTTATTTCACATAAACAAAAAAGGAAGTTCTTATAGATGTATTGTATTTTCTTGCTGCTACTCCATCTTTGAAACAAATCTTTAGTGCCAGAAACACTGTTAATAGGTTGTTTATCCTGTTGAGATTGCTCCATATGGAAAACATGTTTTCCTCATTAGTAAAGTACCTTTCTTCGGCTATTTTACAAAGGAAAAAAGTTTACACATGCAGATGACTGTAATATTCTCCCATATATAACTGTGTGGGACATGTGTTAAATGAAATAACATGTTTAAGTTAGTTTTATGTCACTGGATTTTCCTGTCCTGTTTTACTTCAGTATTTTGATGCTTCCTATTTGTTCTGTACTTGACGGTTTAGCACAAAACAGTGATCTGAATCTCACCACCTCATTGTATGTACACATTTTGTAGAGAAATGAGATATCAGTTACATGCCCTTCCTGCCCCCTGCTCCCTCCTGTTAGGGCTGAATGGCAGAACTGTTCTATGCTATTGAAAGCCTTTAAAAAAAATAAAAATCTATGCATGCTATTTTATATTCTAATGTATTATTCATATCAGTACATAAGCTTATGCTTGTCAGTTTTATCTTGTGTATAGAACTGATTACTTTTGACAGTATTTTTGCACTGTTTCTTTTCTTTCTCTTTTTATAAAGTTCTATTCAGCATTAATTGACTGCAATAATTTTTTACCCCTTTCACTGCCTTTGTGTAAATAGTTTCTTATATGCTTTTGCAAATATGAGAATGTCTTCAGTCACTAAGGTGTTTTTTTTTTTGGTAAGGCTGTCCTTCATATTCACAGTATACAATAAACCATTTTTTTTTCAAGGAAAACTACGCTCATGTTCTTTCCTTTACCAGCTTCAGGTTGTGTCTTTGCACCTACCGTGTTTGTGTTCCTTTCCCATGTTAAACTGGGAGGCGCAGCCAGAGCCACAGTGAGCTTTGAAGAACCTCCTGTGATCCAGGTTTCTCGGGTGCGTGTGCCAGGCTCGGCCCAGGCTTTTGTGCTGAAGCGTATACTCTGGACAGGCTTCCTGAAACAAAGGTACTATTTTCCTGGACAAAGGGTTTGCTTAACAAGATAAAGTTAGAATAAAATGTCAGCTAGTGCCCTCTTCCTAGGTTTGGCTGTAGTTAAGTGGCCTGGGCTTTCTGGAATAATAAGCTCTGCAATAAATTCACCTTAACTTGTAAAGGGGATTAAAAAGCCAGAAGCTGCACAGTTTGAGTCCTGTGTGAGCTCCGAGGTAGGTGCCAGCGTTCTCCGAACAGCACGTGTTGAGGTCCAGGGCCTTAGAGCACCTAATCCCCCCCAGCCAGGAGCAGTGATGGGCCTGCACATTCCCCAGCTGAGGGAACGGCGGTGGCTTTCCCGCACAATGCGCAGAATTCATCATCCCCCCTTTCCACTTTCTCTCAGCTAAGCAGCTGCAAACAAAACTGATTTGTGAAAAGAGGAACTGGATACTAAACTAAACAAAGAAGTACAGCTTTTGCTAATTAATTTATCAGATTAAATGAAATTACTTAGGCAAAAGTAGATGTCACAAAACTATTGCACTCATGTAGCTGCACAAGTGGAATCAAGAGGGCTCAAGACCACTTTATTTACTTTACACAAATAAGATACACATTAAAACCCATAAAGAAAAAATGGCCATTTTTGCACAGGAGCTGTCAAAAGGCATAACCTTTAAGAAACCATGGATGTTTCCTTAAAAAAAAAAGGAAAAAAAAAAAAAGGCAATTGTAGATGTGTGGAAGCCAGGAACGTTTTACAAGGTCTAAGTATGTTTGTCATTCCAATTATAGGACAGAACTGTGTTCATACTCTACCGCTTTTCAAAGCGCTCCGGAAGGTTTCCATAACAAGGCTTTTTAAATAAAGGTTTGAAGGATTGCATAGATTCAAAGGCTCAGTGGTCCTCTAATTCCTTTTTGATCTCTGAAATGTATGGATGATCTTTCCCGTGTGCTACTTCCATGATAGCAATTGCCTATGAAAAGAAAAAAAATATTCACACAATTGATTCATATATAACACCAGGCTATAAATACTCTCTTTAGAGGTTTGAAACAGTCTGACACCTCTAGCTACTTTTTGTCCCCTTGTAGTCATAAACCCAGTAGGAAATAAAATGAAATTCAAAACTAAGTAATAAAGGTTTTACATTCAGAGAACGCATCTTTCATCTTAAAGGATCCCAAAGCACCTTTCAAAACGAGATTCCTGACAAAACTACTTTGAATGCATCCAGCTCCAGGACAGAAAACTGCACGTGAGGTGGGTAATATTCTGGCAGAGGACTTAACCGCTGTTCCTACCCATTTATCCTTCTTCAGCCCTCAGCCTGACGAGCAGGCCTGTTCCAGAAGTTACGTTAAGCCATTTCAGACTTCATTCTGTAAAACCTCGCCCGGTTCCGTGGCTCCCACTGCTTTCTGAAGGAAGGGATCGCTCAGGCAACCACCGAGGCAAGAGCCAGATCTTGTCAGATTCAGAGAGATGCTGCTGTGCCCGACTCCCTGCTGCTTCAGCCCGGTCTTAAATCCTGCCCTAAGAGTGAAGGTTTCAGGAGCCAAACCCACCGACTTGCACTTTCCTGTCACTGTCTGCGCTGCACTGGAGAGTGGGTGTAGAGGTAAGGTTTCCACTTGAGCAAAAATCAGCAGTGGCCACAAATATATGTAATGAAAGGCAGACGTAGATAGGACTGAAGGAAGCAAGTTTGGAGTAAGTCTGAGAATATTTAAAGACCACGGTGCTAAGATAAAGTGAGGAATTGCAGCATCGCAGCCATCAGAGCATTTAGTCATTTTCTCCTGGGGAAAGTTTTATGGAATTACGTCCTTGTATTTGTTAAGTCAGTACGAGAAGAGCCTTTGGTGTTCCACCTCAGCAGCAGTCAGAAATTACTCTGTTGCCCCTCCTGCCCAGAAGAAGAAAGGAGGGCCTTCTGGATGAGCTGCTTGCAAACTGACAGGGAACAATGGCTTTGTTTTTCCACTAAATCCCAAACATCAGGGACTGGGATAACTTTGGGCAGTTCCTGTAGGCAGCTTTTGGAAGTGAGTCATTAGAAAATATTTGCGTTAGGAAGCTAACTATGCCAACAAACCTACCTACACTTCCCAGCCCCCCATCCCATGTTCCTACTGGCACAAATCCCCGTTTTAGTCAAAGCTTTAACACCGCAGCGAAGGAAAAGCTACGCTAATTTTAAACCAGGTAACAGTTACTACAAGAATATATGCTCTAAAATGTATCTTTCACCATGGCTGGATGGCTCTGTTATTACTGGCTAAAAACCTGCCAGCATCTAAACAGGAAGAAAAAAAAAAAAAGAAAGAATCGTGACATTCCACACCAAGTCATTATATGCTACAGTAATCACTGCTGGTTAAGAAACTAAAATAAACTTCTGTCCAACAACAGTAGGGGAATAAAGTTAAGAAACATGGTACAGACTAATAAAAAATAATAAGAATAAAAACCTAAAGAATAAGGATCAGACTAATAAAAAGGGGTGAAGAAAAATTTTAAACCAAATGCTGTATTTGCCAATTTCAGCATTACCAGATGCACTGAATTCCCTTCAGCTATTTAAAAATCAACGCGTTCCAGAACAAATAACCACCAAAAGCACGCCTAGTTTAACTTGGATATAGAAATCACAGACTTCAATGAAACACTATGTGCCTTTTAGAAGAGCCAAGCATTTTTCCTGTCCTTACCTAACAAGCGAGGAGCAGCTGGAGTACTGCTTCATTTATACATATAGCACAGCTGTAGCTGGGTGAAGAATGTACAGCAAACGGTTAAGCACAATGCTCACTCCAGCTGCTGCAGAAGAAGTCCACTGTGAAAAGGTAAGACCCCTTGTATGCGAGAACAGACCTGCACCGCATCTTTGGAAAAATCAAAACTGAGCCAGAAATCCAGTAACCAAACATATTAACACATGGTGCGTTTCCTACCAAGCCAGGCTTGCTGAGAGAGCAGCACGTAGCGTTTCAGTGACCCCACGCCTGAACTGCTATTATTAATGAAGAAACCAGGAAATAAATACCCTCTTCAGGGCTTTGACTCCGGCCGGTCTGTTCTCCAGCGCCATATACAGTCTCCCTAATTTCAGCCACATGGAGGCAACGTTCAGCGAGTAGGAGGGATAATGTTTACTGCAAGAGAGAAAGAAACAGGGCTTTATCAAACCTGGCAGTTTCATAGCATTTTCCCAGCCCCCTCCCAGGGGGCAAGAAGCTGCCTCTCGCCGCCCCTGCCCATTCACCGCTCATCCCCTCTGCCGTGACTGCCAAGAGTCAGTGCCAATTGTGTCTGGGATGGGGACGCCTGTCAATTGGGAATTGAACTGAAACTACCATATGCCTCTGAACAGCTGTCAGATGGCAATGACTTTCTGCCACTAGTTTTAATCTAGCCAGCTCCAGAGAGAGAGCGCATTGTTAGGAGTTTTTGGAGCCACCCTGCACCCACAGAAGTAACTCTGCCCGTTCCACAATAGTTGGTCTTTAATGGAAAGCGAGGGGCCCTCGGCAGCGCGTCGGGCACACACGCCATTCCCAACTCCCACACACTGAGCTAGCGCAGGCCGCTGCAGCAGAGCTGACCTGGAATGCCAGGCTCGGAGCCAGAGGAGCCGGGCAAGTCCCAGGGAAGATAAATAGTACTGAGCCCCCCCCGGGGGGGGGGGAATGTTGGCTCCTTCTTTGTATCGCTGCTCTCTGCCAAGTGTTCTGTGACTTGACGTTGGCATCTGCTCCAAAAGGGAGAGCTTTACTTGCCCTCCCCCCAGCTGGCAAGAAAGTCACGTCTCAAGATGAGAATCTGCTCGGGAGATTCGTGGCAGGATCAGACACAGTGCATAACTGCCTGGCTCTAACCAACGAGATCACTACTATAAAAACACAGGAAAAAAAAAAAATTATCGGAGAGAGTATTAATCTTTTCCTGCAGAGGCTGCACAAGGGCTTCAGCCTGCAC
This sequence comes from Tringa tobata, assembly GCA_033628505.1. Classification (NCBI taxonomy): domain Eukaryota; kingdom Metazoa; phylum Chordata; class Aves; order Charadriiformes; family Scolopacidae; genus Tringa; species Tringa tobata. The sequence continues at coordinate 9,899,433 of JAHREE010000287.1, read as the reverse complement.
GTTCTCCCACGCCTCCAGCTCTGGGGCAGGGGAGATCAGGGATAGCAGGGCACCCACGGTCTCCAAGCTCAGGAGCTGAGCCCGGCTCCAGCTCCCTCTGCTGCTCAGCCCCAGCCCCAGGACAGGGCTCTGCCCTCCTGCAGCCAGGACGGCTGTGCTACTGGGGAGAGAAGGGACTGGGAGAGGGCAGGAGGCTGACAGCAACAGCGGGCTTTGCCTCCGTTACCTTATACAAAATACTGACTGCAGATGCAGTTCAAAGCTCTGCTTTAGAAAAGTATTAGGATATTAAAAAAAAAAAACAGTATTTATCTAGCTAAGCAGAACTAGAACAGCACCCATGGTGGTACAAACTTATTTTGAGAACTCAAAGCAAGTATCTCAGTCACCTTCTGCTATATATTGCACACCACATTTTGACAGTAACAAAATCTGTCCCAGCATTTAAACATTCCTTTTTGAGTAGTGATGTCATGTGTCACGGGTAGCGTGTTTATACAATACATACTGAGAAGTGATCTCTGCCCAAACATGTCTTAGTTGTTCAGATTACTGAATGAGAGAACTAAAAAAAATAAAAAATAACATCTCATATTTACCTGTACGGTCTGATAATTTTTTGCCCATAACGCAGTGCGCCTTCCCAGTCTTGCACGTAGAGACAGACACCCATGGCCTGGTACATCATATGTAACATGTAAACGTTACTGTCTTCAAACACTGCACCCATCTTGTCCAGGCTGAGCTCACAGATCTCCAGTAATTCACTAGGAGGTATGAAGGAGTCAAGGAAGCCAATAAATAAATGGTCTGCGATTAGATAACTAGCTGGTAATGCTGAAGAAGAATCTATTTAAATTTGTTCACAATGGTTCTGAAAATTCCTCTTTTCTCCCAAATGGCATCAAAGCATCTGTGCTACAACCCCAGAGCTACTCTGAGAGATAGTCTATACTCAGAGGTATTCTGTTCATGAGATTATTCCCCCTCCTACTCAGATATTACACAAAACTATCTTTCCGATTTAAAGAGCAGCTTTCCTGGATCACGCCCAGGCCAGCAATGTGTCAGAAGAAGGGGGAGTGAAATTCCCCACGCAGCGGGTACTGGATGAGGCACGAGATAGCCCGGTCTGCTTCTGGCCCAACAAATCTTGCATTTTTGTCTGCGTGGCACTGCTGTTACAACAGGTAGGCTCGTCACCATCAGCAAGAGCCGCAGTCTCACAGGCAGTCCCTCCAAACAGGGCAGTATTAGAGCAGACTAACACCTGTGCTCGCTCCAGTCCCTGCCTTCTCACGTGGAGACAGCCAGATGCTGCACTCTCAGAAACTGAGAGCTGCACAAGAAGGAACAAACACAGGGTCTCACAATCCCACAACACCTGCAAGGTTAAACTGCCCCTTGCCTCCAGGGACAACTCTTCAGACAGAGAGAGGACAGAGGTATGTTTAACTTCTAATAGTCATAGTATTTCTCCTGAAGCGATCCAGCAGGTAAGATTTTTAGGTCACACACCAAGCCAGCGGAGTCAGGGTTGAGACAAAGGATATATTTGTAGTGTTTGGCTCGCCTGAACTCCTCAATCACGTTCCTGGCGTATTTGATCATGTCCCGTACCGTCTCTGCTGATGGAGGGTCATTCAGCTTGCGGATTTCCAGTTTCTCTTTATCCTGAAGGAAACACAGCAAACGTTATAAATGCAGGTTCCAATCCCTACAAATAAAGGTGCACCTGCTACACAAAATTACTCTAATACAAAGACACAGATGGGAACTTAAGCTCTTCAAAGAATGTAAAAACAAAGGTAGAACGTGCACCTGCAATTTCTCTCTAAAGCCTTGGCTGGGAATCCTAGAATCCTCTGCACCTTCCAGTTCATCTGCCGTTCTCTACTTGTGTGAAGTCTCTTTCTTTTGAAAGACCCAAGAGCTTTTCGATTTTGTGATGAAAGCAGTTTTACATAGGAAATCTCACTGCTTCCGAGAGATTAGAGATTAAAACAAATTTAATTTTAAGGCTAGAAAAGCCCGAATACCTTAGGCCTACTACCAAGTGATAGCTCAGTGGAAAATAAGACAATATTAAATACAGAAAAGGATCTTTCATATCTATAGACAAAAGCCCATTCCCACCTATTTTGTTATTTCTGCTGGACCACTCCACTTACTCTTATCTTTCTGTCTAATTTACTACTTCATGAAGAGTCAGCTTCAATGTGGAGACAATCTTTTGCTGTTTAAGCCTCACGCTGTTGCTAGATTTCTTTTTCCTTTATTATTTCGTCTGCCAGCTGAGAGGGCTATAGGGGACTCTCTCCAGAGCTGATGGAGGCCGAGTGACAGGTGATTCCATGTTGTTGGAAATCACAGATGAAATCCTGGCTTCGTTAAACTCAGTGGCAAAATTATCAAGGTAACTGTGGGGAAAAACACAACTAGGGTATCAATAGAATATCCTCAAACAAGAATATTGGGTACTATTTAGAAAAAAAAGTTACAGAAGACGACACCATTTAGAGGAAGGAGTTGATTGTCTGGTCAGTTTGGGAAGTAGCTCTTAGAAGGACACCTCTGTGAACGGGGGGGATAAATGATCTGGAATTTAAGGATCAGATTATGCCAGCCAGACTGATCTTGGCTACAATGACAGATGAACCACACAAAGCTCAATCCTTCTAGGACCTCCACTGAAGGCACAGTTGTTTCAGTATCTGTTGGGTTTGGGTACTTTTTTTCTCCCCATACATGCTTTTCTTCAAAATAACTAATCCCTTGTTTTAAGGAACACTGTCTGGATGTCTGCCTTTGCCCTTTAAAGGGCAACAGGTGATGTCTAATGAAAATAAATCTGGCTTGCACATCACAAGGGGCTGTGACCCAGGACCACCCTGTCCATGAGATGACCAATATGATGTCACCGCAGGAAAGACCATTTTGCAGATTCTGCTGGGTCACCAAACCATCCAGCAGCGTCACACAACGTCACCCAGAATTGAGTGAAATGTCCCAACCAGGAGCTGCAGCAGGACTCTATCCTGGAACAGGACCCCAGAAATGCCCCAAGCCAGATTCACTTGCTGGGAGGTGGTAGAGTACATACAGTTACAAAAAAACGAGTTCTGGGCTAAATTCTTTTGGCCAAGTAGTGTAGACACAGTTTAATTATCTACCTTTAACAACGTTTTCATCTTTGCTTTGTAGCTCAACTTTAAATAGACCTCTACCAGGAAATTTCCTGATGTATCGCAATTACAGTGGAAAGAATGAGTACCAGAAATTCTTCCAGACAGAAAAACAAAATCACTTCCCCCTCTACTACCCTACTTTCCAAAATATAATTAAACCAGACAGAATATTACATCTAAGGACATGGCTAGGTGCCTCAACAGTGAGAAGTATATTTCACACCGATTTTATTACCTTTTCTTTTGTCGTGCACTCCCTGCAATCGCAATTAAAGAAATATGAGTCTCTTAACCGGTCATTTCTGTCTTCTGTGGGATACAACAGATCAATATAGCTGGTAAAAACCTATATGGTAAAAAACACAGCAGTCAGTGAAAAGCAGTGTAACTATACATATTTACCACAATTAGTTCCTGTATACGTAGTATGACGACTACATATTCACGCAACTTGTGGATCCCTGCAGCCACATCACCTGCCTGTTCCCTCACATTCCAAGCCTCTCGGCAGCACCAGAAGTTGCCATTTGTGCATGCAATCTGACAGAAGTGTTTCCCTTTGGATTCCTTACGGAATTTCCCTCAAATATTACCCTGGCTTAAACCCAGGACAAAAAGATTCAGGTGTGGATAAGGAAACTATCACAGCATAAATCTCAGGCTTCTGACAGACTACAAAAAGATGCCTACTTTTCAGAAGCAAAATAATGATTTCAGGTATCCAGCTTAGGATAAATTACAGTGGCCTGATTTTTTGGAGGCTGGAATATCAAATTTTTTCTTTTAGAAAACCTACAAAAATTGGGGCAACAGCAGTCACTAGAGCTTTAGAAACTTAGGAAAAGACCTTTAGATCTCTGAAAAGAAGAGAGGCCCAGTGCTCCAGTTCTAGAAGAATGAATATCTGATTTACTTCAGCAGCAATATTTTAAAGCAAAGAAAACCTGCTTCTGAACATTTTAAAGGCCCTTCACATGCACTATTCTTAAGTTTTCCTCCACTTCAATGGTCTTCAGAAAAGAACCCCTGCAACTAGCTTTAATGCCCTGTTTTTAAAATGAGATCTCCCCCAAGAAACGTGTCACATGCACAGCACAGACCAAGGAACAGCTTTAGTTCCATTTCCTCATTTATAGTTATTTGAAATGCTTTGCTCAGTCTTTATGTTTGAAGTTTCTTTCTTCTTTAAAGTAAAATATACATATAATGTCATACAGTACATGTTCTTCTTAATCTGTGTGATCTCACACTTTCCCTGATGCTCCTCTCCTCCCTTCCCTATTTTCAATGAATGCAAAATACAGGAACCAAATTTACAGCAAAAAATGTTGTGATGCAATGGCTACATCGAACCTGAAGATGGAGACACAGGCCATAAAACCACACAGAGTCCAAGCAAAACAACGAGCTCACATTTATAAAATTCTTAAAAGTGTCAGAAAAGCGAACACGCAAAAGCCAGGAGGCCCTGGAGAACTGACACAGCTTCTAAGACATCTTCTCAATCAAAAGAAGATGCCAAGCAAGTTAAATCCTCCACAACTCTACCTCTCGTAGTAAGCCCTCCCCAAATACACTGAAAATGTCCACGATTCCACAGTAAACTTCCTAAAGCGGGATGGGTTATTGAACATTACCACAATGCATTTGCAGTGACTGCCAACATCACACGCAAATCATGGTTAGTAAATGGCATAAGAAGAAGTTGCTCACCCGAGTCATTCACCCTTGGCTTCAGCAGCTAAAGGCGCTTTGTTCACAAGGGTGACCAGCTGTAAGCCACAAAAACAACCTCTCCCCCTTCTTCAAAATCGGTATCACATACTTCAGAAAGTGGTAGGAGTTATCAAAATCAAATCTGAACTTATTTTGATCAGCATTAACCTTGCCCACTATATCAACATTAATAAATGAGCCATTGAAACTCTCCGCAAACTCCATCCCCAGAGAGAATGTTCTGTATTTTCATCCCCTGCAGATATTCGAACACCTGCCTCAACTCTGCTTTTTTGTTTGTTTGTTTTGTTAAGCAAAAAGCAGTTCTGTTCCTGCAGACTCCCTGCCAAATTCACTATTTGATTGAGAAAGTTTCAAGGTAAACCCAGAGCCTTAATCAGTTTCACAGCATTTTATCCATGACTGTTCAGTTTCACTCCACCTAAACACACACTCTTGTTCTTCTGTGACTTCCCAGCAAACGCTGCTGAGGTGATACGACCAAGTCCCACGTTTTCTGGATGCTCTGTCCAAACAGAAGTCAGAGGACTTATCTGTACCCATTTACCTTGTTTATTCTGGCTTCAATTTCGATACATTACTATTATACTGGGAACTATTATAGCAGTAATAATTTGCTTTGATCTTGGAATTTCAAAGCACCAGCCAAACATCAGTAAACTCGGCCTCGTTTTACAGATGGGTAAATGGAGACAGAGGGTAGCAGATACACAGTGACTGCCGTAGGTGCCCTTCCCTTGTTTTAGCACAAAATAGGATACCGCCTCTGAGAGTCACTTCAGCCCTCCAGAGCCACCCCAATTTTTCCAAAGCAACATCTTACACTTCTCTGAGAAACAAGAGATCCTTCCTCCCTATTATGAAATTGTCATCTGATTCAAATGAATCCTGAAAAGCAGAATGGATCCTGCTTTTCAGATGCACGCACACAGAGTACACTCAAACACAGTGCATTTACCTCTTCTCCAGGCTCAATCTCTTTAACAGCTCTGACTTCAGCCAAGGTCCCCTTGTAAGTTACAATCACATTTGGGCAACAGCTATGGTTCATCAGTGCAACGCTGTAAATGTAGAAAAGTAAATTTTTTCCACCACCAAAACAACAGGCAAAAAGTTAAGCACCACTTCCCAAAACAAGTAAATCTGGAAGATTGAGTCAGTCTCTCTCTGTAAGCTGTTTTTATTCTGAGGCTTAACATTAAGGTAACCTTGGGAAAATCTGTTGAACTGTTATTTATTCTAATGATATAGAGAACAGCTATGCTAATGAATCATTACAATTTTAAAATCCTATTATTGCAGGACTAGGCAAGTTATTATTTTCCCATTCTTAGAGCGCTACAGACAGCTGACCTTAACTACCAACATCCTATTTAGGCACCTATGACAGACAGACTATTTTCCTCAGAGGAGAAAAAGAGAAACACATTTAACCTAAAGGAAACAAACAAGTACAGGAAAACAAAAGTAATTTGTTGCATTGCAACTTAAGCCAGGCATTAAAATTTTAGATGTTTTCTGTGCAAATGTAAACAGCTTCCATGTTTGAAGTGGGAGGGAAGAGACCTGTCTGTTGTAACAGCACACAACTTACACAAGAACTTGGATGGACAGGGAAAAGCATTCCCCCTTACTATCGACCTTTGAGAAAGAATTAAACTTAGACATTTTATCTCAAATAAGCAGCAAATTGCACTTTCTCTTCCAATCTAGCAAAATAATAATTGTCTCTTTAGTTTTTTTAGCTCACAGGCATAACTGTTAAGTAGGAAAGATCTGGCTCTTGCATGCTGAGCATTTACAAAGAAAGGATGGTGTCAGACATATTTCCAGAATGTCCTGGTTTAATACTCTCCTCTCCCCGCCACAACTCTGATCCTGGGTATTTCAGGGCCTTAATTCCCGGTCTGCAGATCAGGGATATGGACTTTAGACAGACCTGCCTAAGGAAGGAGAATCTGTGAAGCAAGGACTATCTGCTATTGTCTGTATGCAGCACTTAGCAAAATTGGGTCCTGCTTTAATCGGGCACGTGTGAGTTTCAGATTACTTTGACATAGATAAACCACTAGAAATCTATGCCTCAGAAGGAAGTCAACCTAAACAGACAGTGATAATACTTTCAGTACAGGGTTTGCAAAGAACAGGGGCAGAAAATATCCTCTTTTGCTACAACATTAAGTGGGAAGGACAGACTTAAATAGAAGAAATGTTCCTTAGCCTTAAAGAGAGCTGTGCTCCCCCGTCCTCAAAATACAGTCAACACTTAACATCTGCAGTTTATCTGCAAAGCTAAGAAGCGTGTACATATTTTTTCCACTGTCAGAGCAACATAAAGCATCGCAGTTTTTAAAACATCTGAAGAGGTTGAAAGAAGTTATGAAAGGGATTTACTGTTTGCGAAGGAACAAAGGTAGAAGGGATGCTGTTCAGGGAACACCAGGTGAAGGATTATACCCAGCCAAAACAGAAAGTTGTGAATAGGGCAAGTCACCTGCAATCCTTTTCATTTCACTTTGATCATTACATGATGTGCCTGTCCAGAACCTGCTAGCCAAGTAAGCAATTGTTTCCACCCAACCTGCCTATAGTTCACAATCTAACCTTAAAAACAACTTTCAAGTGCATTTGCCAAAATGACCTGATTTTTTTTAAAAAGCTGCTGCAAATCACTGGCTACACTTTAACAGCTAATTAAAGATATTTATAACAAGACATATCAAGTTTTTAATTACAATTTTTTCAGTAGAGATTTACTTCCATACATGTGCAAGAACCTTTGTTTGGTTTTAAATAAGTTAATTTTATTTTTAAAAACATTAAAATCAACCTACTCAGGAAATATGGCTGATCCCAAATGAGAGAGTTCTTCATCTTCAATCGTGAAGCCATTACAGTTAACCTAAGGAAAAGAGAAAGACACTACATCAGCTTCTGCTCAGCTAAGAACTCCACACTCACATGTCACATTCTCATACTTCGAAGTCAATTGCATCAATTTCCTTACAGTTTTCTTTCCACCTCATCAGTACTGACAGGGAGCTACCTTAAATCTCAAAAAGTGGAGTTTTTATCTATCCAAAGGATAGGTTCTATCCAAAGGAAGGTGCGGGACGCTACAGAACTGACAGTCCCACACTTCCCCCTGCTCAGGACACAGTATCTTGGGGATTGGTCCTTAGAAGGGCAACCAAGAGAAATGGGACTTGAGCGCTTGAAAGCATCAAGAGAAAGCAAGACTGTTGCAAACACAAAGCAAAGCCTGCCACTGACAGGGCAGAGAGAACTTCATTTGGACACGACAAGTAAAGGGCCAAAGCAGGAGCAAGGCACAATGCAGAAATGAACGGCAGCAAACTCAGCCGGGCCGGGGCAGTACAGAGCTTTATGGGAGCATACATTACAGAGACTTGTTACAGTCACATCTGTCACCAAGGGCTGCACATATCAGGTACAGCTAAAGCACACAGAAAGAACAACAAAGGCACTGAGAAAGACTTGAAACTAATAAAGACATAGAATAGGAGGAGACAGAAAAAGAACAGAGTATGAGAGGAAGTCCATTCCTAATTTAAACAGACACAGGGTCAAAAGAGGTGGTTCACTAACCTTTCTTACAGAATAGATTCAACTAGGTTTTAAAACCTTCTCCCTCTTTTATTCTCACTAAACAAAGGAATCTTACAGGAGTTTCAGCTTTGTTTTATGTGGTTTGTGTGACTAAGCGACCAAAACGCACCTCAATCAAGTACTTTACTCCACTTTTACTGCAAGTCACATACATGCCAACAAAAAGAGAACCCTCTCTACATTCATCAACATCTCCCTACAATCACCAAAACGTCAAAAGCACTAAAACAACTCCTGTCACACAGCCAAGTGCAGCTGAAGCTACAATGGGCACAGGAACAGTTGATCAAGTACAGTGTGAGTATTTGTTCTGGAAAGGTAAGAGTTGATGACAAAAGCTACCAACAATGGTATGTGCCACAAGCTGGAATGCAGCTCAGACTGGATTTTGGAAATACACAAATACTTCCCAAAGCGACTCCTCAAGTATGAACTGTTCAGGATGAGTTCATGATTAAGGAAAGTGTCCTCTTTCTCTGATTCACTCACTGGTATCTTTCTATCTTTGCTTGATCTTTATCCTGCTATTTTTAGCAAGGTAGCATCCGAAGGCTCCCCGTCTCTCAAGATGAGCATGCTACTGCACTAGCCAATGTATGAGCATACCTGAACCAAAACCAAAATGTAATTGCTGAACACCAAAAAAAATAGAAGGGAAAGATTACATCAACAGCAAGTAAGAACATAAGGCTACAAAGGCTGACATCAAGAACAGCTTGATGATTCTGAATCACAGGGAAATATTTAAAAATATGGAGTGAGCTATCATCAACTCCCCTCCACTAAGCCAGAGACAACCCACTTCTTGAATGCATCATACCAGAAATGACACAAGAGGAAGAATTAGAAGGGATGAGATACTACTGGTTTCTCCAGACAAACACATGACTAAAAAAGGGAGGGAGTAAAGAGACAAAAGCAAAGAAAACTAGAGCTCGATGTTGTTTCCAATGGTGGAAAAGAGAACACGTGCAAAGGGAGGCACAAAATTATGCAAGGTCTTCAAGGACAGGATGAGATGCTGGAACTTGAGGCAAGAGACACCATTTGAAGAGCATGACAGCGTGAGACTGAGGAGGTACTCAGTACTCAACAGCTAAGTTCCAAAGCAAAAAAAAAAAAAAAAAAAAAAAAGAGTGGAACGATGCCAACAGCTGGGGAAGAGAGTGGTGAAAAGCAAGAACGGTTTGGACAAAAATCTTTGCTCCACTCAAAAGGAATAATTACACCTTAGCTGTGTTAAATAAGAATCAACATCAGACAAAGCCCACAAAAAGCAGTGAGCAAGGAGCTGAAGGTAACCAAAGCCCAGATGACTGTCCTGAGCCAGAGGGAGAAAGAATGCTGAATGGAGGAGCAAAATAGACACAGAAAGTGTTGAAGCAAAACAAAGGAGCAGCAGCATATCCATACTATTGGTTTTAGGTCAAGTTAACTAATTATTACGGAACAAGTACAGACACACCTCCTTCTAGAAAGGTTTATGCTAGAGCTAAAACCTTAAAAGATCGTGTCCTATAGAACACTTCTGAGGAGCATCCAGATGACCTTTGGAGATTTTAGTTCAAAGAACTGCAATGTCCACAGTGACAAATAGTTGTCAGATGATCAAAATGTGCTTAAGGTGACACCTAAAGGTGACAACAGACATCTGCAGAGAAGATTGGAAGGAATATCAAATCTAGGAGTCTGCACTTCACAGAAGTCAATTAAAGTACCGTGATCTGGTGGAACTGTTCCAGGACAGGACACGAAGGAAATGTCATTATAGCTATAAAAAATATATATTCTTTGGGAATTCTAGTTACATTCTAAGAAAAGTATTCAGAAACACCACAAGAAACTGAATGTACTGATGTTTTTAAAGGATCCCTCTGACAAACATAAATTGTAAAGTCTTCAAAACAGAAAAAAACTTTCATTGAAGGGAAAAGTATAATTAGGAACAACAGAATGGATGATGAGTACATGCTAAACATGCTAAAGAATCATTCCCCTACAGAGTAAGAGTACCTTTGTATTAAGGTAATAGTAACTGTGCCTCCTTGTCAGTAGATGCTGAGCTCCACCAACCAGGGAATTGCCATCTTAGCCTTCATCACAGCAGTCAACATTTGTCCCCATCTCAAAAAAATTAAACTTTTTACTCAGATGTTTAAGTTTAAACCAGCTTATTTTGAAGCACAGGAGGAAAAAGAAGAAAATGGATCTTTCAGTATTCCACTGGTGTGTTATTCCATCCACCACAATGCATTCAATTTAGATGCATATGAAAAGCAAGTGAGAAAAAAGAGGCGACACATTTCAGAAGTTATCTAACAAGACATCCTGCCTTTCCTTCATCTCTCCAGATGACCAAACTACATGACTGCATTTAAAAGCCAAACACCAGATAAAAGTTTCAGACTGCTCTTTCTACTTCTCTGAAGTTTACTCCCTGTGAAGGTCAAACACAACGATGACCTGACCAGCAAGGATTTCCACAAGTTTGAAGCCTGAATGAAGGATTTTGCCTCTGCAGGGTCTCAGACCAGCAGCCTTCTTTGTAAGACCAACAACAGCTGCACTACGCTTGGCCCACAAGAAGCCTAACTTTGACAGATCTAATACAGGCTGTTTCCCCTTTTCTTCAGTATTTGAGAAGCACCTCATAAAAAGCCTGCAGACAGAAGTCTCTCCCCTCACCACTGAAATGGCACGTCCAGCCTCTTCTGCTCAAGGAAGTGAATCTTCTCCATCAAGCACACTCAGCTCTCTCTAAGGTAAGCACAGAGCTACCATTTGCGTTGCCGTTAACATTTTCCCCCTTTCATAAAGGCTAAAATCCTACAGCACTATTCACCTAAGCAGGCTGTGTTCTAGCCAACTTACTTGTGCAAAGAGAACTACAAGGGCAGCATTGTCAGGGTACTCCAAGTGCTTTGAGTAAAAGTGATGAAGAGCAGCAATGTCGTTCTGAATCAGCTCTCTCTTTTCATTGTCTAGTTTGTCAAGGTCTGTGGACAAAGAATACATTCCATTTCAGTAACAGGAACACTCCCCCGTGAACTGCAGCTAGACTTAGGTTAGAACAGGCCCAGGCCTAAACAGAAACCCCTCAAGGAACAGCTACTTGGAAGTACTGCAAGAAGTGCCTGTTCTTCCATAAAGGTAATGCTGCTTCAGCCAAAGTCACACGTGCACTACAAAACATGCAGGATTAAAAAGCATTTTCTAACATCTTTACATTAGCAGGTAATTGGATGCAAATTTCCTTTTCTTGGGAGAAGGGTTACAGTGTTTCAAATGCATCTGTTAACACTGGCAAACCTGGCCCTCTAGAAGCCTATCAACTGTGGGGAGCTACCCTCACCTGTCTAACACAACCTTACGAGCTACCTGAGAATGCCCATGTCTTCACGGGCTGGAGACTGACCATCAACAGAGATGTGCTTAAGCTGCAGATATTTGAGTATAATAGGAGACAGCGGGAGCATCAGTGGAAATGTCTTGGCACACCTGCCAATCGTACTCCCTTATGGGTTTGTTCAGATTTACTCTCAGGCCCATGACAGGTTGTAGCCAAAGCTGTGGCCACTGAACCTTTTTCTGCCTGGTCTATGCGGAGCAAGCTAGGTGACTGACCATCTACTCCTGGTCCCTTCTCTTTCCTCAAGAGCAGACTGTTGGAAAATCTTTCCTAATCCTCTCAAAGTGGCACCCTCACCACCTCATTCCTGCTCCGAGAGAGCCAGCAACTCATCAGTTTCCCCTCTCCAGCTCAAAATAATAGTGGAGAGAAACACACGGAGGAAGAGAAAAGGCTGCGCAACAGTGGAAGAAGCAGGGAAATTATTTGTAAGAACAGATGCGAATGACAGGAGAGTCATAAAAAAATACTGCAGAAAATTAAATAGGATAATTTCATGAGAATAAGTCAGAAATGTTGAGCTTCCAACTGACAGCGAGGTGCCTTTTCCTCTCCTCTGCAGGGTGCTGCAAAGAGTAAGGCAACTGCTGAACACAGCAACGGTGTGCTGAGAGATGGGGAGAGTTAAGGCAGAAGGAACAAGGGGGTTCTTACTAAGAAAACCAGAAACGAAACAAGGACTCCTAGAGGAGAAGGGGGACATTGCAACATAGAAACATTTCAACCTTTTAGCTCCCAAAATAATAAATTATTGAATACAAGCTGCAATGCAAAAGAATACACAGAAATTACTTCAGCACCTACCCAATCTCCTCAACCTCAATCCTACTAACCTACCTGTAAAAATTATCCTTGCCTTAGGCAAAGTCAAATGTTGGCATTTTTCCCCCTTATTTCCCCAGTTGCCCCAACAGCTGTGACAGCAGCTTTTGTCCAGGAGGCAACTAAGACAGCAATCTTGCTATGCTCGGTTGCTCTGCTACCTCAACTCCTAGCAATGACTGCATTTATTCAGCATTTTATAAAGAGTTTTGGAAGCCATCAAAGTGAGAAATGTGAACATACAAACCTATTGCCTCCATGCATATTATCCCCAGCACCAAGAAAGAGAAACAACAGACCAGTGAAAACTATGCCAGGATGGCTACTAGTCCCCTAGTTGCTGAATTTGTAACTCTGCCTCACCAGACATAAGCAGTAGCCTTCTAGTTAAAAGCAAGCCATTGCCTCGTCTCCTTACTTGGATTATTTTGGAGTATTTAGGACATGGAATTTCAACACAATCATATATAACATGTCAGATTTGACTGGCAGTGACAGATACTGAAGCACAGTCCAGAGGGTTCTGCAATTAGCCCCTTAGTCACTGTCACCATCAAGCAACTGTGCTGTCTCTGATTTTATGCCTCCTGGTAACAAATACCAGCTATTTTAATTTTATAACATTACAACTCTCAAAAGACACTAGAGTACCAGAAAAGACATGAGATGGATGTATGCTACATAATTAATTCTGTCTAGGTTTTCACCCTTGTTTTGCAGCCCCCATAAGCAACCAAGAAAAAAAAAAGATATAAGAGCACTGCACTTTCAAAAAATGAGGAAGCACAATTCTCTTTGTTTACTCCCTTCCTCCAACAGGAGTGGGATGCTCTGAAAGGTTTTGATGGAGGGGGCCAGGAGGAGCAAAACATGAATATAGATAATCGCCTCTGTTTACCTGCAAGCCTTTTTTACTTACGTGATTCAAACTCTTTTACAGCAAGCAGCTTCTCCGACTGTGTTCTTTCAGGGTGAGTTTTCTAGCAATAAGGGGAAATAAACAACAAGAAAATATTTTAATGTTTTAAATTGGCAGTTTTGTCTACTTATTCATAAGCTAGGAACTTCTACCTGTAAAACAAACCCAAATCCACACTGTATGGAATTTACAGAAGTTGATGAACAGCAATGAGTTAAACTGACTGCCCTTAGTAAAGCCACAGAAATATTCTCTCCACACCAAATTAAGCAGCCAAAGATTAACTCCTATCAAATTTATATACATAAAGTGAACAGTATTTTAAATATGTCATTTGCTTTGTTCTAGACACTCAGAAAGCTGCTAACAATAGCAAGCAGGCAGGAGACAGGCTTTGCTTTGAGGAAAGTGAATAAACTGACTGTTGACAGAGTTCAAAAGCAATGCTCCAGTGTTGGCCTAAGGCCACTTCTTTGTAATCTTGGCCATTAAATATGGCTTTGCAGGTGGCCCAGCAGCTGAGGTTCAGGGACTATGGTTTGCATATTTAGCTTTTATATGACATGTAGGGTTCTCCCCCCTCCCTGTAAGCGATAAAAGCACAAATTTATTCCAATGACTTTTTGTCATTAAACATTCGATTTTGTTTGTGGATCACCACTGAACCACACTTTAATTAAGAAACAGACACATACATTCACACACACACACACATCTACACACACAGCAAGTATGCAGCTACCTTCCCAGCAGGCCACCAAAATCCTCACTACATACAGTATCGAGGTTGCCCTTGTCACATAAGCAGACCTCAATCACACAAATATGCTTCAAAGAGGATTTGTTTTTGTGGAGAGAGTTAGGAGCTCCACAAAGATACACAGCATAATAACCTTGAAACTCATGAATCCCATCCCCTCCCTGCAAGCACTTGTGTTATCCTACGTATCCATATAGTTAGGAAAAACTGAAATGAAGGTTGACATTGCAATCTTATTTCCTTACTAATAATACTCTTTTTCACCAAAGACCAACAGCCTGAGATTTCTCTCTGTCCCTCTTTTTCACCAGTTAACTCTAGCAATCGCAAACATTTACACATGAATACCTTAGAGGTATTCTTGGCTCACAAACGTAGTGAGCGTTATATACTACACAATGCCACGCAGATATAGCTAAAAAATAGTACAATAGGCAACTGCTTCATAAAGGTGTCAGTGCCCACAGACAGATAACACTAGGAGCATTCCTCAGAACTTAACCACGTATACCAAGTCTCATTCTTTCTCTTCACCAACATGGCCTTGGTGCTAGCCCACACATGTAACCAAGAGCTCCAATCTACCAGAATGGAGGCCGAAACACTATGTATATTATGAAACCATTAGTAAACTTTTCCAGACTCTGTTCAGCAGTACCTCGGCCATAAATTGCAGCTACTCATCTTAAAACTCGCTAGTCTTTTACCATCTTCCCCGAGAAGTGTCCAGCTGGACTATGGTGGCCCTGACACTGTCCTCTGATGGTCAGTTTGTTCAGCTGTCCATGCTCTGTATTACACCCGTCTGTACACAGGAAGCCAGTATGTATGTGCTTTGCAGGGACAGTTACTGTCGGTCAATCTTCATTTTCCTGCCTTCCCTGGCACCCAGAGTAGGAACGTACCTCCCAAGTCTAGCCTCCTGCTCACCTGTTTGGCAAGGATCCTCGCCGTTAGCCTCACGGTCTCCGAGGGATTCCAGTTCTGCCCAAAAGCACACATGGCAGAACACTCCAGTTTGTGCATTGGCCAGTCTTCCTTCTGAAAATGCAGAAAAATATTTAAAAAAAAATAAGCCATGAAGATAAAGTGATGAAAAAGAGGATGCAGCAAATCCTGCCAGATCCTAGAGGTCAAGTGAAATGTGTTTCCTTTAAAAAAATAAGATGACGCTCACTAAATCTGAACAAAAGCTTGAGGTACATTTAAGGGGTACAGCTATCCTGCTTTTTTCCAAACAAATTCACAAGGGATGAGTTAAGGTCAGAACATCTTCATTTAGTCAACAGAAAAAAAAGAATTAAATGACAAAGAAGCAAACAGACAACATGATTTATAAATCACCAGTTCTTATTGTTCAGATCAAGCACGTGAGGACAGAGTAGGTCTGAGTTTGATGGCTTTATTGGCTTCATTTCCATTTAATACCTTGGCCCCTCATTATGAGACGACCCTGGTGTAATCAGGAGTAATGTGTCTGAAGTCAATGGATTCACAATCACTGTAAGAATCGGTAGATGTAAGGTCAAAACCAGACCTACTGGATAGAATTACTACATTTTTTCCTTTAATGTTGTAGAACAAGAGTACAGCTAGGCAATGAAAACACACTAATAAAGGCAAACACATTTTAGTTAAGAATATATAGCATATTCCTAACTCAACATACAATAACACTTGGAGTAATGGCACAAGCCACTGGCTTTTGGCACTCTACAGATTTCCTCCAAAGCAACAGAATCTTTCAAAGATAAGCACAGAATCACAGATTAACACTTTGCATTGGCACAGAGAACCTGGCATTGGCTGTCCTCAGACTGCATCAAATTTCATTTTATTTATTTATTCAAACATGAAAATATTCTTATTCCTGAATTTGAGCAATGCACAGTTATTTATTTCTGTATCTCATCCCAGACACACATCTATAGTACTGTGTTAAAACAGACATATGGTGTTCTGCATCAAGTTTTTTTTTTCAGATCAGATTTAAACTGGTAGAAAATGGTAGCAGAGGGAAGAAATCACAACAAATCCCACAAATTTATAATTGATTGAAAGTGAACGCTTAAAGAACTTTTTGCAGCCTCCAGGAAGTTCTTATTTCCCCTTACTGCGATTCACCCAGTATCACAGACCCTGTATTAGCCCCTTCAAAGAAAAAAATAAAAATCATTTAAGAAAAAACGCACCAATATAACCCATCAGAGTGACTGAGTGGCAGGAACAGAAGAAACGAGTTTCCCTCAGCTGGCAAGAGCCATTTGAGACACCCTAGGCTATCTAAAACATCTACTTAAGACCAGTACTTATGACACAGATCTACTGGGAGATGTATTCCTTGTGGGAGGTACAGCTGGAGGCCACACAGGACAACCCAAGGCATCCCAAACAGCCAGATGAATCAGGACTCTCAGTGTCTCCTGGTGTGAAGGGTCTACTTATTTACAGGTTTTGCAGATCAAAACAAAAGCTGAAATCACTAATTTCAGAGTTAGTACACCAAAAAATTCTTCCACTGAAAATGGCCATTTTAATTGCCCTCGGCATGGACAGCTTTAGGAGCCTATTTTATTAGGAAAAAAAAATTTAACATCTGCCCTAGCCTCATGTAGGATTCAAAGCAGTGCAACACTGGCAAGGGTATTCAACCCCTCACAATGTCAACTTCATTGTCCTTGGTATCTCAGTGCTGTACTTCCAAAAGGACCTACATACAGGCTGCTTGAAATAGGCTCCAGTGTAAGCACTCTAAGAGGATGCAGCAACACAGCCCAGGATAACCAAAATAGTATATTACACTGGAACCATGTCATGAGCAATTACACTCCCAACTCTCCTACAGCTGTCACACTACAAAACGTGTCCCCCAAGGGGACTGTTCCCTATGCATACCCCAAGACCTTCTTCTGGAAAATTCCCCGATAGCCTTTGCTTAGGAGTCCACAGACTAAAGGCTAAGAAGAGAGACAGAGTGAGACCTCACATCTCACCCCTTCGTGCACACCCACGACACCCACCAACTTCAGCACGACTGCTGTGTGTGCAAGAAGCGAAGGCGTGGAACCTGAAGCTTTGTAGGACAAGCATCCATACACAACAGTTAAATAAACAGCAGAGATTACCTGATAAAACAAAAAAAAAAATCAAAATGCAAAATCACGTGCCTGTCTCAAAGCAGTTTTTTAAAAAAATACGTTTGTTGCCTTTATTCTTTACCCATTGTTAATTAAAATCTTTCCCCAGGCAGAATCACACTGAGTTGTATGAACTAGTAGGGAGGTTAAAGGGACAAGATATGGCTGAATTGTGCAAAATGAGATAAAAGACTGAAACGCCACAAGAAGAGAGAGTACTGATGACTGAGTAATACCTGGGATGGAAACACTGTGACAGCAGCTTTCCCTGAGATCACAGCAGGACTGTATTTTGCATTCTTTTCCACGTTTTTCTCTAAGTAGTTTGAATTATAACAGGTAGCATTGTTCTTGTTGACTCCCTAACGCTACATTAATGATATTTTCTTCCTATTTTCATTACATCCGCAGTATTTTTCCCTTCATTTAGGACGGAGTGACAACACTTTTGGAAGGGAAGTTCTTTAAAGCTTATGCTTTTCACATCAAAGCATGGAAACAATCTTCTCCATCAAGTTCTTCAAAATGATTCCACCGTCCAGGACTACTGGATTAACTCCTAAAACACTGTCCTATATAGCTCAGCATAAAAAAAAAAGTAAATTTGAAAAGCATTTCTGAAATACTAAAAAAAAAAATAAGACTTAAGCCCTAAACAAATGTCCTTGCACCTCCTTCCTCACATGGACTTTTTCCTAAGGATGTAAAATTTCTGTTGCATTTCACATGACTGAAAAGAAACACACACAAATCCCAGATAGAAATGCCGGGCAAGCCAGCGCAGGGGTTAAGCCCACTTCTTCAAATGCTTAAGGCCCAACTACGGTCAAATGGCATCCAGCTCCTGAATCATTAATTTCAGTGAGGCAACTTTTGATGTTTGATATTATCTGGTAAAGTTCTCCAATACCTTCGCTGCTTGGTGAAGGACTGTAAGTTTCACATACCTTCAGAGTCATCCTTCCCTACCATCACTTACTGAATGCTGAGCCAGCATGGGTATTTGACTTCCATGGGTTAATATTCAAAAGGTTCACAGGAGACATTTATCAAAGAAAATGACATGGAGAAAGTTTTTGAATAGGGGGACAGACACTTCCCCAAGGCAATCTTAAGCAGAGTCTTGCAGTGTCAATTTCCTCTTGTGCAGAATCATCACAGGAAGAGTTTCATAGTTTTTCTACAGCTCATCAAAGCAGAGTGGGCAATTTCCACAAGGTCCCATTTAAAATACATCTGCTTGATGCTAATTCCAGATCTACAAATACATTTTGAGGCTTACTAGCTGGTTAAAAATACATTTCCTTTACTCCAGAAATACTAAGTACGGCACTCTTTAACATGACGCTTTAAGAAAAACCCATTAATATTTTGTTTGAAATATATTTCAAATATGGAAAGTCATGACAAAAACATCTCTTTCTGCACTTTGGCTAGCTGATCTCCACTCTGTCTGGGATAAATAATAGCTATGTGTAATAGCAGAAAGAGGAGCTCCAGTAGCTGGTTCAAGTTCACCAGTTCCACAATTGCAACCACGTAACCCTCTTAAAACATTTCTCTTCAGAGCATTTCAGCAGCTAATTTCTGAGGAGAAAAAATGAGCACAGGTCTCCTGCTGTTTGACTAAAATTATTATAATTTAAGAAGTCAAGACCCGAACAGCTGCAGATGGGGTCTGAAAGCCACCACTATAATAACAGGCCTGTGCTTCCAGGAGGCAATAGTGGAGAGCAGAATGGCATGAATCAGCTGGAAAGCACAAACCCTTTTAAAAGGAGAACTGGATTAGGGGCTGGGCAAAGAAAGACACAGCAAACCCAGGCTAGATCCTACCAGCCCACAAAACATTCAAGGCAACGACGACAGGCAGTGAAGACAACTTCCACTCTCACACACCCCGCATCTGAGACTGAATCCCTGTGCCAATATCCAGCTTACTATGGGTCATACTTAAAAGTTATCGATCTTGAAAGCAAAATAATGGACCAAAACAGGCAAAAGACATGTTAGCACTAAGCGAACTGTGCCAGGGCCAGCGTGCGTGCCTATGTGTGCGTACAGAGAGAGCCCTAAACAAATCAGCCACTATATCACTGCAAGACTTCATCTCCCCTGGGCTCAGGCCCTCACACTACAGCGTGACAACACCTTTCCCCGAGACCAGGGCAAAGGGATCACACTGCAAAGCAGGGCTTGGGCAATGCATCAAACACCCGGCCGCACGGCAGGAGATGCACTCTTTTACCACCTAGGGGACCTTCAGCAGGTCAATGTATCTTTGCACCTATACCTCATTTGCAAAAACAGAAATGCCACTAAGGCTGCTGTGAGGCTTCATTCATTAAATGCCTGTAAAGAACCTCAAAACAAGCACACTATACAGCTCAACGGAGTGGGAAATAGATGCAGTGTCACTAACCTTACTTTCAATAACCAGATTATTCTGAAAGAGAAAAAAGAAAAGGACTAGAGAGAGAAAGATGTCCACACATACAAAATCTGTAATTCTGAAAAAGACACCCGAAAAATTTGTTTCCTGCTGCGCCCTTTTGACACCTTTGTATCCTTCTAATCCGTATCTGCCCACCGCTAGAAAAAATTCCTATGAATTCTGGTACAGCAGGTCTTTAAGTAAGAAAAGAGTAAGCTCAAAAGATTTGGTCTTCAATCCCATACAGTGCACTTTATGTGATAAACAGCTGTCAAACTGAATTATATTGAGTAACAAGGTACTAGCCAACATATGAAATCATACTGTGTCGGGTACATGTAATTTTTAGCTGAACTGAGCAAAGAAAATATGGATTTACACAGAAAATTAACTTAAAATCATATTAACAATGCCATGACATTTCTCAAGTACAGCCCTGCCCTTTTCTCAGTGTTACACGAAGTAGTGCCACATCCATGGAGGCAAAAGGGACACATTTGCTGTACATTCCAGTGTTACAAGTTCAGTATCAAGGCACAGATGTCCTTTTTGGCTTTGACAAAGAATTGCTCAACTGCTGAAAAGTGCTTTTGAACAAGACAGGGATGAAGATGCAGTGCAGATCGTTTCTGCAGCACGTACAGTCAGTGGAGACCAATTTCTAGAGAATATTATGCTTGAAGGTAACTTTGAAAGAATATCAAAGAATTCAATCACAGTAATGTTCATAAATTTCATCAGACTGACTCAGAAGGGCCCAAAACATGGAAAGTAACATTATACCAACTAGGAAGTCAAAAGCCATATGCATATCGCCAGTAAGAGTGAAGTGCTGGTACCTGTCCTTGTCATACTATTGTCCAGACATCACAACATCTAAAAAATGCCTTTATATCTAAAGCATCATACTACACACGAACATGTAGAAAATATTTAATTCGTTAACTTATCAGACAGACAAGCTTCTGCTGAGCATCATCTCCTGCAGTTTTAAGAACACTAAGTTCGAGCAGTTCACTTTCTATTCTTGGAATAAGCCCCACTACAGAAAAAATATTCTGACCACCCAAAAAAACCCCGAAACCTAACCCAAATTAAGAAAATAATACACGAAAGACTTTACCCAGGGACTTAAATATAAAAGTATAAACTTTGTCAAGGGTAGAACTCAGGACACCCCAGAGGGAAGGACTGAAGAAGGAACTTGGGAGGTAAAAGCAAAGGAACATGCATCAGCAGAAGTTAAGTTTTACTACTTCTATCGTGATATCTACTTGCTATTTTCCCTGGCACAAATGACTGAACTTTCCTACACTGGAACAGGTTGTCCAGGGAAGTGGTGCATGCCCCATCCCTGGAAGTGTTAAACAGGCCAGGCTGGATGGGGCTTTGAGCAACCTGGTCCAGTGGGAGGTGTCCCTGCCCATGGCAGGGGAATTGGAACTAGATGATCTTTTAAGGTCCCTTCCAACCTGAACCATTATATGATTCTATGATCTTGTTCACCTGCTTCATAAACCATTGTGAATTTTATACGGTAAGAGAAGAAACTCACAATCTCAGATAAAAAGCACTATTTGTTCAATGATTTCCTTCCCTTATCTAGTTAAAAGCTTCCTAAGAAATAATGTCATATGGAAACATTTTTTACAAACAAGTATTTCTTATTAACGAATCATGGGTCTTCTCTACACTGTCTTAAAAACTCATCCAGATTTCTCTCAAGAGCCTTAAGGATGCTCATGTAGTAAGCGTTCTCTCTCTTCCCAGCAACTGGTGACTGTCAGTCTTTCAATATTCTGTGAACTATTGCAAATGTTTGTAAAAAACTTATTTCTTTTAAGCATTTTGAGTCCTCCTGGTGCTTCAAAACCAGAAGGGTTTGATTCACCCACAATTCACCAAGACACTGTGGGAAAGCAGGAATCTGGGGAGGCAACAGAAGGAAAATTAAGGGGAGGCCAGGCTCACTTTGCAACTTGCACAACGGGAGAATAAGATACATCCTTGAAATAA